>CM035437.1:118688135-118853135 GCA_020310875.1 Ceratopteris richardii | reverse complement strand
GCCTTCCTCAAACCCCCAATTTTGCCTCTTCCTATCCCCAAAAATTCACCGTTCAATCAGGGGTAAATCAACCCCATTCCTTACTTTTGGCTCCCATTCCTTCCTTAACACGTCAACTCCTTTTGTACTCCCTAAACTCAACATCAGCCCTCATGATCATATTTTCCTTATCAAAATTTTCCTAGCTAGCATATTCGCATTGCCAAGTCCCATAGATCATTCATTGCTAATCCTTCAAAATTCAGCTTCAAGTTCCCCTAATTTTCACCTAGAAACTTTCTTAATCTTCATCTTAGAGAATCCTTGTATTTCACCCTTGGATTTTCCAAAAATCACCGTATATGTTTAATTCTCCCTTGAAATTCCTAAAACTTTTCTTATGACATCCCAAATTCAGCATGAGCTATCCACATTTGTCTTCTTAACCATGCCTGTCCATATCGTATTCAAACTTGTCACTCATAATCATCTTTGATGCTTCCTCTTTCCTAACCCTTATTTGCTCCATAAAAAGCTACTCTCATTCATCTCCTACAACTACTTCATTTAACCTTCCTAAAAGCACTCCCAAAATTTCTCCCTAAAAAAAGTTTACTCAAATTCATCCTCAAAAGTTACCCTATGTAGAGTCAGATTCAAAGCTATCACCCAAAAAAAATGAGTATAAAGAAGGTTGATGCAAGTTTTTCCATATTACTATATTTCATTAGTAAATAGGCAAACTAAAATCACTTAGCGGATAGTACTAGAATTGGACAAAAACTCTAGAATTAGCCCACTCTTCCACCACTCTTGTCAGGTTTGGTTGCAACACTAAAGATGTAGTCAATGCTTGGATTCAACAGATGCCACTTTCTTTGCCTTGATGCCTATATAAGAAAGAACTTGGCACATTTTTTGGATCTAACACATGGAAGACTACATGAATCACTCCGGAATCATATCTATCATTTTGGTCATCTCGTATTGTGTTGGCTTCTGTTTAGTTGTACTCTGTTTATCTAGCTATTTTTGGGTCACTTTTTGCTCCCTTTTGCAAACTTATACACTATATGTTGAGGCCTCTCTTTGATGATTATATAGAGTGAGGGAATCTAAGTTCTGTGGAAGTTGGCATGATAGTGTGATGGAGCATGCCTAGCTTTCCTACTTGTGTTTGATGCTATAAAATGTTTATAAAGATCACTTATTAAATTTTCTGTTTTGTATAGTCGACATTTATTCTTTGAAGTGGTGAGACGCTATTGTAATGTTCCTTGAAGTGTTTTGAATTGTTAATATTAGTCTCAATCTTAGTGATAGAAAATTGTTTTTTTCATCATCTTTGTACTCATAACTTTTCCCCCTTTGTGTCTCAAATAATAGTCATGGTTGCCTCCTCTATAGTTTGGCATGGACAATGGGGCCCTTGCATGTACTCAATAGGGTACGGATATATATATTGGAAAAATTAGTTATTGTTTACTATAGTATTTTTCTTAAGTGTTAGAGTCTTGGAGGGGTATATGACCCATACTTGAGCAGACACAGAGCCATGTCATACACAAAAGAGCTCTAGGAAACCCTCTCAGTATTCTTCTAGTTAAATCAACAGTCAACTCTGTTAGCACAATTAAAACCAAACACACATACTTGGTTGAGTGGCTCATGCTTGATTATTTGGCATAGTCTATGCAAGGCTTCATATGTTCAACCCCTTGTAAAAGTACTTCACATCTACCTTTGAAAAAGTGGATTGTATCCACGTGGAGATAGGAAGCTCTAAATCACAAATCATTCTGGTAGTTGAGCAAAAGACAAAAATCTATCCTATCGTTTAGCATTCACTTTTAGGTGGAGGTTTGAATTTCAATTTAAACCTTTGCTCCAAGTATGACTTTAAAAGGAGGATCTAAAAGACCCGCGTGCATCTTGAGATTCAGAGATCATCTTTGATGTACACACATTGTGAAGTGGGAGCTCACCTCATAGTTCACTCAGCTTTTGCACATTGAGCAATTATTGATTGCCAATGACATTGCATTTGTAAATGTTTTCATACATATATGATCATTACATTGTCATCTCACCTCTTTCTCACAACTCCATTAGAAGAGTGATCTTGTCAAAGCTTGTTCTTTGTGTATAGTTGCACATTTGCAATGATTTAAAGCATGGTAGATTCAGCATAGTGTCTACTACAAACGTACAAATTTCTGTTAGCAATGCTCCTCAAAATCATCAGATATTAGCATTACATTGCTCCCTAGTCTATGAACTTTCACAACACATAAATGTCCGAATGATCTACACTCTCCAATCATCATTCTCAACAGGTGTGAAGCAGGATTTAGCTATGGCACTTCATCTCTTGTGACTATCCACCATCTCTTCCCACAATGGTATCATAGCAATAACAATCAAGATGGGAGATGGATTTCCAACCTTTATTGACAAATTGGACAGGACGAACTACTCAGCATGGTGACTAACAATGCAAGCATACCTTCAAGGGAGAAGTCCATATGGATACATTTGAGGAGATGAAAAACTTCTAATCTTCAAGAGCAAGCACCAACCAACTTAGAAAGAGCAAGAGAGGCTAACCACATCATGTGCAAAGGATGCTCTTGCCAGGTCATACTTACTAAACGCAATCTCTAATTTCTTGTTACTACATATTAGAAACTGCAAGACCTCCCAAGAGACTTGCTAAGTGCTTTCATCATATTTCTCCTCGAACACAAGAGCTAGGAAGAATTAGTTGTGGATGGAATTCACAACCCTAAAGAAACAACCAAAGCAAGGAGTGGCTGATTATGTAACCAAAATGAAAGATGTGGCTGACTAGTTTGCAAGAGGAAGAACACATAGTGAGGCAGGTCATCAATGGAATTAAAGTTGATGAAAATTAGAGCAATGGATCTCTACATGGATATGCAAATACCTGATCTCAACGCTTTGATGGGGCAACTCTTCACCCACGAGACAAAGCTCAATAGAAATGGTGACAACTCAAGAGGAAACTAATCTTCTTCCCTTTATACAGATAAGAATAAAGTTAAGGATAACGGTAAAAGCAAGAAGCATGAAGTAGAGGCTAGTACCTCTCAAGCTTATTATGCATGAAGAGGAAGAGCTGCTAGAGGAAAGGCCAAAGGAGAAAAACAAGGTAGATAGAGACCCTTGAAAAACTCACCATGCAACATTTGTGGTCTTAACAACCACACTATAGAAGAATACTACAAAAATATAAGGAACCAAAGGGAAAGAGGATACCATAGGGGTAGCTATGGACAATCTAGAGGCAGATATAACAATGGTGGAGGAAACTACAATCAAGGCTACCACAACAAAAATTATGAAGGGAATTTCAGAGGAACGAGGCCTACAATAACTATACTCAAGACAAAGAAGACTCTTTACTCATCATGAACATGACATCAAAACAAAGTAAAGATGATGAACAACTTCTCTACATTGATTGAGGTTGTTCAGATCATGTGGCTGGAAATGTAGCTCTATTATCTGATCTTGAAGAACCCAAAGGGAAGCATGAGGGACAAACAAATGATGACACTAAACACGTAGTCAAGCAAATTGGAAATGTAAAGACATCTTATGGTAGTATGAATCTTTTGAGAAAAGTTCTATATTGCAAACTATAACCAAAAACCTATTTAATGTTGGGCAAATTGTAGAGAGAGGTTTAGAGGTTAGATTCACTAAGCATGGAGCATATGTGGAAGACCCCCAAAAAGTCTTCAAAAGGATTCCCAAGGGTGAGAAGACATGTAGATTATTTAAACTTGAAATTGAAGACACAAGGAACACAACTCTATTCAGTTATAGAGATCAAACCTTATCTCATTTAGAAATGTGGCACAAAAGTCTAGGGCACATAGGAGATAGAACTCTAAAGAAAATGTGGAGGGATCAAAGTGTCCTTGGGATTCCCAATGTGATGAAGCAACACATGACATACAAATGTGGAGCTTGTCAATTAGCCAAAGCTCATAGGCAACCATTCAGCAGGAAAGCATACATCCATGAAGACTACTTGGAGCTTGTACACACCGATGTGTGGGGTCCTAGCAAAGATCCATCCATCTCAGGCTCAAGGTACTATGTGTCATTTATTGATGATTACAATAGATGGACAATTCTTTATTTCATGAAGCATAAGGATGAGGTATTTACATGTTTCAAGAAGTACTTCACACTAGTTGAAAACCAAACAGGAAGGAGCTTGAAGAGGATCAGACGTGATGGAGGTGGGGAGTACTTTTCACATTAGTTTGATCTATTTCTACAAGAACAAGGCATAAAGAGGGAAGCAACAACCAGATACACTCTTGAATTAAATGGAGTGGAAAAGAGAAGGAATAGGTTTATTGTTGAAGCTGCTAGTTCTATGTTAAATGAGAAGAAGTTACCTAATTATCTATGGGCAAAGGCTATCCTCACAACCACCTACTTGGTCCATAGGCTTTCATCCAAATAGTTGGATGGTATGACACCCTATGAAGCATGGAATAGCAGGAGATCCTCTTTGAACCACTACAAAATATTTTGGTGCATTGCTTATGCACACATCCCCTCAGAAATCAGAGGAAAGCTTGACCCTAAGGCTGAGAAATGTATATTTATTGGGTATGATTAGAGTCAAAAGGGTTATAGACTGTACAATCCCACTAACAAGGCATTTATGTTTAGTAGGGATGTAGTATTTCATGAAAATAATTCATGGTTTGAAGGTAATTGTAGGAAATTCATGTTACCATATGATTTGGAGAATGATTTTCCAACCCTCACAGAAGAAGATCAACCATTGGCGGAGGATATCAACTCAGAAGATGAACAGAAAATTGACTTCAAATCTTGGAAGTCAAGAGGCAAGGTCAAGCTCAAGCAACTAGAAGACATAACAGAGTCTTCAAATCAAGAATTAAGGAGATCACAAAGAGAAAGTAAGAAGCCCATAAGGTATGGATATGATACATCCTTAGTCACAAAAGATTATATGTATATCACTAAAGATGCTATGGCAGAAGCGCCTTCTTCATTTAAAGAGGCTAGGAAGAAGAAAGAATATAGAGAAGCTATGCAGGAGGAAGTGGAAGCATTATAGGAAAATCACACTTGGGATCTAGTTCCCAAAAAGCAACACATGAAGATAATTGGTTCAAGGTGGATATACAAAAATAAAATAAAAAACTGATGGCTCTATAAATAGGTAGAAGGCAAGCTTAATGGCAAAGGGATTTGCCCAAACACATGGAGTAGATTATGAAGAAATATTTTCACCTATGGCGAAGATGCCAACAATCAGGATTTCGGTAAGTCGTGGTGCTTCTAAAAATTGGAATCTCTATCAATTAGATGTCCACAATGCAATCTTAAATGGATGGATATCAGAAGAAGTGTATATGGCACAATCACTAGGGTTTGAAGATGAAGATAAAACAGGTTATGTATGCAAGCTTAGGAAGGTACTCTATGGTCTCAAGCAAGCTCCTAGAGCTTTGAACCATAGGCTTGTTACTAACTTGCAGGACCACGCCTTTGTGGCAAGCAAGGTAGATTCTTCTCTATTTGTTCAAGATGAAATCACTATTACAAGAAATGAGTCTGTTGGCATCAAGAAGGTCAAGTCTCAATTAATGAAGGAATTTAAAATCTGGGATCTAGGTTTATTTTTAACTTACTTTCTTAGCTTAGAGCTTGTGTATACAGATTCAAGTATATCTATCATTCAAAGGAAGCACATATAGGATATGTTAGTAAAGTTTAAGATGGAGAATACTAAAGTTGCAGGCATTCCTATGGAGCTCAATCGTAAGCTAAGTTCACATGAAAGGTGAACTACTTGATGATGTTACATGTTATCAACAACTTGTGGGAAGTCTTTACCAAGAGTAGACATTGCTTATGCAGTAGGTACATTATATCAATTTATGCATGCACCAAGGAAGCCTCATATTGAAGCTACAAAGAGGGTGCTTAAGTATCTAAAGGGTACAATGAATGAAGGGTTGTTCTATCCCTTTAGTTCTGACATAGATATAAAGATGTATTCTAATGCAGATTGGGCTAGCTTCAAGGATGATAGGAGGAGCACTTCAGGGTATCTATCCTTTGTAGGTCAAATCTCATATCTTGGTCATCCAATAAGCCACCAACTATGGCATTATCTTCCATAGAAGTAGAACATAGAGGTTTGGCAATTGCAACTCACGAAGCTATGTAGCTTAAGCAACTATGTGCAGATTTAGAGATACATTCCTACACTCCAATAATCTTTGGAGATAACACTAATTCACTTCATTTGGCTGCTAATATTGTATACCATGCAAGGACTAAGCACATTGAAGTGCACTATCATTATCTATGGAAAAATTGCTCAACAAGGATATTCAACTATCCTATGTATCAACTCATTTACAATGTGCAGATGAGCATTGGATGGAACAAAGATGAACAGGTTCAAATTGATGATTGGCTTGCAAGAAATTAAGGAGCAATGAAGACCAAGCATGTTAGGTTTGAGGGGATGTGTTGGTGCAATTAAAACCAAGCCCATATACTTGGTTGAGTAGCTCATGTTTGATTAATTGACATAGTTTATGCAAGGCTTCATATGTTCGACCCCTTGTAAAATTACTTCACATTTACCTTTGTAAAAGTGGATTGTATCCACATGGAGTTAGGAAGCTCTAAATCACGAATCATTTTGGTAGTTGAGAAAAAAGAATAGAATCTATCCTATACTTTAGCATTCACTTTTAGGTGGAAGTTGGAATTTGAATTCAAACCTTGGCTCCAAATATGACTTTAAAAGGAGGATCTAAAAAGACCCGCATGCATCTCTAGATTCAGAGATCATCTTTGATGTACACACATTGTGAAGTGGGTGCTCACCTCATAACTCACTCACCTCTCACACTTGAGCAATGATTTATTGCCAATGATATTGTATTTGTAAATGTTTTTATACATACATCATCATTACATTGTTATCTCACTTCTCTCTCACATATCCATCAAAAAACTCATCTTGTTAGAGCTTATTCCTTGTGTGTAGTTGATCATTTGCAATGATTTAAAGCATGGTAGATTCAGCATAGTGCCTTCTACAATCCTTCAAAGTTTCATTAGAAACTTACATGCTTCTAATTGGTCACTAGATTTTGATGTGCATATAGATGCTATACTTCATGGAGTAGGAGCTCAAGGCTTACCAATAAGAAAATTCTTTTCTTTTGGAGTCCTAAACCAAAAAAGGAATTTACTAAGCCAAAGCTAAGCTTATGTATTGCACCACTTTTATCTAATCCTAATTGGTCACTTGCCTTCAATGTGCATATTAATGCTAGCCTTCATGCAATAGGAGTAGATTTGCCTCAACCATCCATGCCGAAGGTGGATCAAACCTGTAGCTTATGCAAGTAGAGTACTTACCAAAGCAAAATGAAATTAATAAACTACTAAAAAATAAGATTTGGATATTGTTTTGCAATTCAAATGTTGTGGCACTACCTTCTAGATATACATTGTATTCTCATATCTGATGATCAACCTCTAAATTATTTAATTAATTAACTTAGAGTAGCTCAAAGAATTTGATAATGGCTACTACTATTTCAAGAATATGATTTTGAGATTCACATTGAGCCAAGAGACGAGCACCACATGGCAAATCAGGTGTTAGTGAAAGGCCAACATATATTAATGATGAACTCATGGATAGTAGTCTCTTTCTCGAAGAGACTCAAATTGACTAGCATGATAAAATTTTGCAATTCCACACTTTTAGAAAATTCTTTGAGAACATGAAAACATTAGAAAAGAGGAGATTTTGCTTTAAAGGAAAAGCATATTCACTTATAATTGTCCATTTGCATAAATATTTTCAAGATGGTATATTGAGAAAATGTGTTTATCCACACAATGTACATGTTTTTCTTGACGGAACACATAGTGAAGGGAATCTCAAGGGAGTGAATTTGGCACACGAAATCATCCATAAGGGGTTATGGTGGCCTCATATTTAGAGAGATTATATCACATTTGCCAACATCAAGGGAAAAAGTGAACCTTGCATGGGCCTTGTAAGGATTCCTAATTTTTAGGGATTAAAAAGCTAAATCCAAGAGATTAAGAGGTGATACTAAACCATTAGTGGTTTTGCCAAATAAGATAATGTCTATGTATTCTTATATTCCAATCCTCATTCGTGAGAAATAATGGCCCTTGGATGATCCAAATCAATGGATAGGATTCAAATGGATGAGACATTAGATAGAGAGTGTCTGACAACTCATTCAAGTTGGATAACCTCACACATTCTCTATAAAATGTGTCTCCCTTGGATGAAGTGGGATCAAAGGGCGGTTCAAAAATGGGGACGATCTGAAATTTTCAAACAAATTTGAAGCCTTGGAAGCAGTTCAATCGGATTGTACAGCCCATTTGAGGCTGAGCTCCAATTTGGAGCCATTTTGGACCCTCCCATGGCCTCTACATCCAATGGAGAAGGTACAAAGGTTCTTTTCTATTCTTGGGATCACTCTCAACCATTGGATCGTCAATAGATTCAAAGGAGAGGATTGAAGCCACCCAAGATCAAGCTATTTCTTAGTATAGCCATTAGATCAAGTATGCAATCCAAGGGTGGAGGTTGATTTGCACATTTTTCATCCATCTCTTCATCTTGGCCATTCAAGACAACTGAAATCTAATGGTCACAGTGGAAAGCCGCCTTGACTTTTGCAATTTAATCTGAGCCTTAAGATCTTTAAGAGAATCCAAGGGCTATAAATCATTTTTGAACTCTCTAAAACCATTCATGAAATAAAACCCACAAGTTTTATGTGGTTTTGGCATCTCTGATCACAAAAGACCAAGGGAACCCTATGCCTAGCCTATGTGATTAAGGGACTAGACTCTCTTCACCACCCTCCTCTCATTTGTCCATCACTAGTCACTCCTTAAGCTAAAA
The DNA here is from genome assembly GCA_020310875.1 of Ceratopteris richardii. Lineage (NCBI taxonomy): Eukaryota > Viridiplantae > Streptophyta > Polypodiopsida > Polypodiales > Pteridaceae > Ceratopteris > Ceratopteris richardii. The sequence continues at coordinate 118,844,155 of CM035437.1, read as the reverse complement.
AGCCCATAGAGGTTTCATTTTTTCCCCAATGAAGAATGTGACACTTCCTAGAGGTCTGGTCCTAGAGCCACTAGAAACATTTTTCAACCATTATCCATTTCCGTGGGGTGGCTACCTTTCAAATGGTGGCATCTTGATTTCATTAAACCTATTAGTCCAACTGGTCAACCTGGTGGTAAAAATTATAGTTTGATGGCAACATTCTATTGCATTAAGTGGGTAGAAGCTAAGGTTAATGCTGATTGTACTGCCACCAGAATGGCCAAGTTTATGTATAAACAAATATTTTCATGATTTGGTGTCGCATAGAAGTATCTAGTGTCACGGGAGCATTAAATTGTGCTCTCTAACTACAATAGACAAGATGAATCTTCATGATGGCTTGAAGAGATAGCTGCTAACTAGAGCTGCTCAGGATTGAGTAATACACTCTCTTGTTGATCAAAGGCCTCTTCACCCTTCTTTGGTGCAAGGTAAGATCTTCTGGACAAGCATCTGACTCACATTGTTGATGTTCTGGACGGTATGTGATGACAAAGTCAAATCTCAATAAAACGTTACTTTATTGAGATTGCCTTCTATTGAGAATCCAGGTGGTCATAAAATACTCTAGGTTCTTGTGATCTGAATACACAGTGACTTTATGAGCTGCTCCTTCTAGATGGTGACGCCATGTATCAAACGCATCTACTATGGCAAGAAGTTCTTTATCATGAATTTCATAATTAATTTCTAGAGGGGAAAACTTCCTTGAATGATATGCAATTGGATGTAGGCATCCATCATCTCCATATTGGGAAAGAATGGCCCTTAGAGCAAAGTCTGATGCATCTGTCTCAAGGAAGAAGGGCTTACTGGAATCAGGATGAACTAGAATTGGAGCGGTAGTAAATGCTGATTTCAAGGTGTGAAAGGCCTTTTCTGCTTCTTCGGACCATGAAAATTTGGAGTTCCCTTTAAGCTTGGTAAGAGGTTTCACTATCTTGGAGTAATCTCTGATGAATATCCTGTAGAACCCCAAAAAACATTGTACATCTCCAACACATGAAGGTGGTTGCCAATCAAGGATTGTCTCAATCTTCTTAGGATCCATAAAAATTCCTTTATCTGATACAATGTACCCTAAGAATTCCACTTTTGTCTTATGGAAAGAGCACTTCTCCAATTTCGCATATAATCCTTTTTCTCTTAGTTTCTCTAGGACTATCTTTACATGACATTCATGATCCTCTAGATTTTTGGAAAATATCAAGATATCTTCAAGGTATATTACAACAAAGTCATCTAAATTTTCTCGAAAGATATCATTCATCATATGTTGGAAGATAGTTGGAGCATTTGTGAGACCAAATGGCATAACTACATATTCAAAATGGCCATACCTTGTCTGAAATGTTGTCTTCCATTCGTCTCCTTCTCTGATCCTGACAAGGTTGTAAGCTCCTCGAAGGTCAATCTTCATGAAGAATTTTGCTTTTCCAATGCGTTCCAAGAGCTCCGATATGAGCGGTAGAGGGTATCTGTTGTTTATAGTGACTTTATTCAATCCAAGATAGTCTACACACATCTAGAGAGTCCCATCCTTCTTCTTTACAAATAAAATAGGAGCTCCTGCTCGAGACTTTGAGTGTTTGATAAACCCCTTCGCTAGATTCTCATCAATGTTCTTGCATAGTTTTGTAAGTTCCTCTGAGGATAGTCTGTAGATTGGTCCAAAGGGCAGTTGTGCTCCGCTTGAAGCTCTATGGCACAATCATAGGATCTATGCTCTGGAAGGACATTTGCATTCTTCTTTTCAAAAACATCTTCAAAGCCTTTGTACTGATTTGGTAGCGGCAGTGGATCATCTTTCTAGGATTCTTGAGCTAGTATGGCATAGATCATATATATCGATTCATTCCTTATTGCATGTATGAAGGTTTTGGCTCCGACATATGTTGGGTTCTTCTGGATATCTAGAGGGGTGATTTTATTATTCTCCCAATTAATTTCTGGATTATGTTTCTTTAACCACGGCATTCTAATGATAACCATATTTACTGGACTCGATATTGCATTGAAACATATGGTTGAATCATGGTCACCAAGGTGTACTCTTAGTGGTATGGTTTCCATGGTTATATTCCCAGATGCTAGAGACCGTCCATCCACTACTTCAGCTACTACTGGTCTATTCTTCCGAAGTACTAGAATTCCATGTTTCTTAAGGAGTCCTTCATCAATGAAACATGAGGACGCTCCTGAATCTACCAGAGCTATAAGGGAAAGGGTCTTCTTAGACATGATTAACTTGACAGGGGCAGGACATGTTTCTACGGGTGTGGATGGAATTATGAGACCCTTTCTTATATCATGGTCCGGCTATTTTACAACTCGACTTCCTCATTTCCCTGCTCTACAAGGGTGGCTGCGACTTTGGAGTTAGTTCTCTTGTTGGGACAATTAACTGCAATGTGGCCAGGGTTTCCATAATATAGACATAACTTGTTATCCCTCCTTTTTGTTTCCCTTGTGGTGTTAAAGGCTGGAACCTAGTTACATCTATGTGCATAGGTTCGTGCATAGACTCATCTCTAGGAGTAGGTTACCCAGGAACTTTGTGCGATCACCATCGAACTTTTTTGGCATGCAGATCTTAGGTTCCCTCATGAAGGATGTACTAGGTCGTTGATTTACTTGCATACTCCCTTGATTTGTCTAAAGACTCCCGATTCATTCTTGTAATTCTTGGACGAGTGCACCTACATGCCCTGGATGTCCCATCTCGATTTGAGTCTGTCGATGAGTTAGGTCTTCGACTTGTTGTTGGAGACTCTGAAGTGATGCTACAATCTGTTCATAAGCATTCTCCATGATGATTGGTCTTGGATGGAAGCTAGTCTTGCCAAAATCTCAGGGGAGCACTAGATTGTGCTCTCTGACTATAATAGACAAGATTTCTGAAATATACTGCTCATTACAAGAATACCCACATAGGGAAAATAGCATAGGAATATGTAGCTGATACAAGAAGTCCCACAAACCGGGACTGTAGGTGTAGATATAGGAGATCCCACAACCTAGGATCGTATGGAACAAGATCTCTCGATTACAAGAACTCCCCTCTCGGAGATGGACTAGATACAAGAAAGAATGCGACAAGATCTTTTACTACGAGATTACAAAAGGACAAGACTAGATGTCAAGGATACAAGACTAGACAGGACTGGAATAAGGAACAAGATAAGAACAGGAACTGGAACTTGGTGAGTACTTACTTGGTAGTCACGACTCCTTGAGCTCCCAAGATTGGTATTGGCAAGACTAATTATGAATGTGGTCAACCCCTCCTCATATAGGTTTTCAAGGGCGGTTCATGGAAGGCGGTTACGAATTGATGATGTCATCGATGATATCATCGATTCGAAACAGGAGCTCTGTATATCCAAATCAGGCAAGTAGACAGTCGATCTTAGGGTTTTGGCACGTTTCGGACGCAATGAAAGCATTGGTTTCTCCTAATTCTGAACCAATCATGAGATATAGGGTTCACATGGAATCTAAGGTTCGGGATGGTTTCCTTTGTCCATGACATCTAGTGATAGATGCATCACTTTGTAAATCATCGAATGCAATTCATTTGTGAGAGAAACAAGATTTTTATAAAACATCAAGTGCCTATTAGCCCATAGCAAATGGGTAGCTAGAAAGTACCAATAGAATCTTGATTGAGCTACTATGCAAATTAGCTTTTGATCACCACAACTCATGGCTTCAAGCACTTATTGGTGTGGTATGGCCTTTTAAAACAAGGAGGAGAGGAACCATGGGAGAAAGTTCATCCCTCTTGGTCTATGGTAAGGAGGCATTAGCCCCTTTCGAATTGATCATTAGGAAAGAGATTGAAGCAAAAACAATTGAAATTGATCATTACATAAGGAGACTTATAGCATTGGGAACACCAAGAAACAACTATGAAAAGGTTGTAAGTGAAGCAAGTAGAGAGGAAATAGATTCATGATAGGCATTTATGGGCCAATGAAGTGGAAGAGGGATCCTTGGTCCTTGTGTATTAGTTTCCATCACTTCCTTCCAAATTGGCACCGAAGTGGTCATGACCCTACAAAGTGACATATATATTTTAGCAAGGAGCAATACAATTGGAAGACTTTCAAGGTGAGAAGTTGCCCCTCATCAACATTTTCAGGGTAAAGTCTTGCATAAATTAAGAAAAAACAGAGAGAAAAGCAAGAGAGACGTCACTCATTGTAATACCATAGCTTTTTTTCATTGCATTTAAGCCAATAAAGGAGATGGTGCAAAGAGTTGATGTGGGGGACTGTAAATTAGTAGAAGGATGTATCATTATTGCATAATTTTGAAGGATAGTAAGGATGAAGGCATGACTTCAATAGCCTTTGGTAGAGTAAATCCATGGAATATACGGCATTAGACTTATTTGGAGCCCTTTAAAAGAGCTCCAACTAATTTTGATATATTTGAGAGCATGTGTCCCTTGAGAGGTCGCTTTATCCACCTCCCTCAACCCCAAATTCCAATCCCTCAACTCGTGCACAATTCTTACAACTATCTTTCCCAAAATTCGTCCCCTACTAAGTCTTGTCAAATTCTTCTTTTGAAGTCCTCTACTTCGTGAGAGAACCCAAACTCCTCAAGTTGTCCACTTAAACTCCTAAATTCGACTACCTCAATCCCCAAAAACTGCCTTAGCTTTAGAAATTTAAACTTTTTTTTTTATATAAAGGAAGTTCGGCAATAGCCTACTCTCCCGGACTTGAATTAAATTAAGAAACAAAGGTACAATAGAAGGGGACTAGTGCCCACGGGACCCCCCAAATCCCACAAAGCAGGGGAAGCTTGAATAAATCCTATGTTGCATTACAGAGAAGGTTAATCACCCTCTCATCGCCCTCATGCGGGGCCCACTTGGGTTTGAGCTTGTTGTTGATCAAAAGGAGGACTTGATGGTGCCTGAAGGGGGGGGATTTCTTACTGTTAACAATCCTTTTGCCAAGGAGGAATAGTGATTTCTCAATCGACCACTCCCTGGGGGGATCGCCGAAGTTGAGAGCACACCGCTCCTGCCATATTTTCCACAGGACTTCCCCTCTGATGGCGTTCCAGAGTGTCGCAGAGCAGCCGATCGCTTCTCCCAAAAGGACTTGTTTCCAACTAAGCTGTTTTTGAAGTCTGATTTTCATTCCAACCGTCTGCCAGATTCTGTAGGAGTTGGGGCAAGTAAGGAAGATGTGTGGGACATCTTCGATAGCCCGGTGGCAGCGTTTGCACCAAGGAGGGATCCCACAAAGTTTGCTAGCCTTATGGTTGGTCCAAATTCCTCGATGAAGAATTTGCCATAAGAGGGCAGACTTCTTAATCTCTATAAGGGGGTGCCAGATACCCATGAATTTCATGTCCCATCGAAGCCGCGTCCAAGACAGGCACCACTTCTTGTTGAGGTTGATCTGGTGGTCAGCCGTTTCTTTGATGTTCGGGATTTTGGGTAGGCTATTCCCATTGTGCCATTTGAGACCAAGTGAGTTCGGTGTGTCGTGTCCCATGAGAAGGCGAGTCTTGTGACGATCCCATGCGAGGCATCTGCTTTGCAAAGTGTTCCATTCTTCGTAGGAGATGTTTATGCAAGGGTCAATATCCTCGAAGTTGATCCAGCTGTTGGTGTCATGTTTCCAGAGGTGTTTCCATTTTTTGAATCCTTTGTTCCATAACTTCTTGGCATTTTGAATGTTCCACGACTCCACACTCCGGATGCCATGTATCGGAAACCAGATAGAGTCGTTTTGTCTGATTCGGGCCGCCCACTTCCAGTCCTCACTAATTCTTATGAAGCTTTTGACTTTATTCCAGCCCTTCCAAAGGGAGCACACGAGATTGGAGCCTTTCGGGAAGACGGGGATCGGGGAGAATAGCAGGGTCATGATGTCAAGATTCTTCCAGTTTGGGAACCCCATGAGAGCCAACTCATTCTTGTTTCTGAAGATCAACTTGGCCCACGAGGCCTCCCTATTGCACCAAGCCTTAATCATCCATTTGGCTGCCAGTTTGTTAGCCATACACCCAATGTCCAGGATACCAAGCCCCCCGCTATCTCTAGGGCTAGTGCAGATGGCCCATTTGATTTTAGGCACCCCCCTTCTGTTATGATCGCCCGTCCAAAGAAAGTTTCTACAAATACTATTCAGTTTGGACAGGCCTTGCTCATTCGGTCTCCAACAAGAAAGGAAATAGATGGTAGAAGAGAGGAGGAACGTGTTGATAACCATCGCACGCCCAGCGAGATTGATTTGCATACCTCTCCAATAGTTAAGCTTGTTTTCGAGTTTGGCCAACACCCAGTTCCATCGCTGCTCCACAGAGACGCCAAACCCCAAGGGGATTCCGAGAAGTCGAAAGATTTGGCCCTGCGGAATGATTTGACAGCCATGATCAATGAGAAGGCCAGGATGATGTCCCACAATAGCCCTAAAGGCTGTCTTAGAGTGGTTGATTTTGGACAGAGGCTTCACAAAAGGTAGCAAGACACTTCCAGAAAGTCTCCAGGCTGGTATTATCATTGTGAACGAACGCGTTCATATCATCGGCAAATAGTCTCATGATGATTTGACTGTGGTCGTGAGGCAGCCGGAGGCCTTTGATATTCCCAGCCTCCACATGATGTGCCACAAGTCTGCTCAGTCCCTCAGTGGCGATGGCAAAGAGAAGGGGGGCCAGAGGGCACCCTTGTCTAATAGATCTTCTAAGTTGGATCGCCTTCGAAAGTTTGCCGTTAACGTTAATTTGGGTCGTTGCGTTTCCGAGAAGGGTCGCGATCATCTTGGTGAATTTCTGACTACATCCGAGGTCTTGGAGCGACTGCAGAATATAGTCCCATTCTAGCCTGTCGTAGGCTTTGTCAAAGTCGATCTTGAGGAAAACCACATCTTGATTAGACTCATTTGCAAATTGAATACCTTCCCAAATATCCATAATTTTTTCCAGGATAGACCTGCCTTTGATGAAACCTTTTTGGTCCTCACTAAGCCAAGATCTCAGGTGGCACGAGATTCTGTTGGCAATGACTTTGGCGATGATCTTGTATCCTGTTTGGAGCATCGTAATAGGCCGCCAGTTCTCGATTCTCTTCTTTTCCCCCTTCTTGTGTATCAACTTGATAATTCCATTATTTAGACAAGAAGGAAGAGCACCAAACTTTAGCGCTTCTTGCCAAACCATCCGAAGAGGGGTGGCAACCACCAGCTTGAAGGATTTAAAGAACTCGTTAGTGAGTCCATCGGGTCCCGGGCTTTTACCGAGAGGGAGGGCATCAATGACCTCAATGATTTCTGATTCAGAGATAGGGGCATGAAGCAGGGAGTGGAGGTTGGGTGGTATCCTCCGGGGGGAAACCCTAGAAATGGCAGCCATACAGTCCCTTCTATGGTGGGAGAGGGGGTTCGAGGTTCCCAGGAGTCTCGTGAAGTGCCCTTCGATGATGCCAAAATTATCTTCTTCTGAATTGCATACATTGCCATGTGGATCTAGCAGTAGGGGGATCGATTCTCTGTTGTGTTTCCTTTTAAGGATACAGCACATCTCTTTGGTGGGTTTATCGGCTTTGCCAGCCCACCACTCCTTGAAGAAAATTTGCAAGTTTTTCCTTTGTATTTCTTCCTCGTATCTCAACACCGCTCTGATTTTTCGGAGACCTTTCTAGGCTTGGTGTTTTCCTTTGTTCACTTCCTCCTCGAGCCGCCAGAGTCTGTGGTAAAGAGCTTCCCTACGAGCCCGCCGCACAGTCTCGAGCATCTTCTTAGTTATGATCATGATCTTCCGAGACTTGTCGACCGCACTTCTCCAGCACTTGGCTAGGGCCAAGCCAGAGGCGAACGCCACCTTCCACACATCGGCAATTTCTTGATGGACGGAGGGGAGAGAGAAGGTGGTTGCGTTGGCATGGAACCACGGAGCCTTGCGGATCTTGTTGGAAGGTTGAAAAGTGATAACGATCGGGTAGTGATCAGAGATAGTGAGGTCAGTGCGTTGCGTGATGGCAGGGTGGCCCCACTGATGAGTAAAACTCTGAGAGATGTAGCATCTGTCGAGTCTAGCTTTCCTCAGGTCCTCGCCCGCTTAGAGATTCGACCAAGAAAAGCCATTCGAGTCTTTGAATTCAACCAAATCCAAGTGAAGTTTGTTCATGTCCCACGTTTCTTTCTCCCGATTGTTGATGACCCTGCCCTTGCCCATCCATCTGTCCATAGGGTCCTCCACCATGTTGAAGTCTCCACATATAAGCACGTTGTGGGGAAGCGAGTCTAAGGAGGCCCAAGTGTTCAGTCTCTCCAAATCCCCGTTAGGGGCATACAAGGAAACCATAGTAACACAAAGAGGAGCACCAAAAGAAACAGCAATCCAACGGTGACTTACATCTTCAATGGAGTTCTCAAGCTTTTCAAACCAGAGTTGTTTAACACCGATAACCGTTCCACCAGACCCCCGCTGGTGCTTCGTTGGGATCCACACATGGGCCGAGGAGACCTGTCTGAGCCGTTTCTGGAGGTCTTCTTCGTCAATTTTAATCTCTTGAATACATATAAAATCTGGGTTTAAGCTAATGTAGCGAAGCCATTGACCAATGATGGTCGCTCTTGAGGGGTCGGTTAGCCCTCTAGCATTTAACGAGATGATGATCATTGTCGTAGTAATCCCTCTTTGCGGGAGGGAGCTTTGTCCTTTCTTTTCTTGGGTTCATCTTTCTTTTTCGCTCGGATCGGATCCCGAGTTAGCAATAGGTTCTTGTGGGGGCTTTTCCACGGTAACTCCATAGGTTGTTTTCCTTTGCGGGATGCCTCCTACTGGGAAGAACTGGACACCGTTTTCAGCTCCGTTTTCGGAATAGTCGATCCGATGATGGAGCTTTCACTATCCATGTTATCTTCGTTGCTGGTAGTAAAGCCGTCTTCTTTGCTTGTAGTGTAACCCTCCTGCAAGGTTTCTTTACTGTCAGGGATCTCCAGGCCTTTGACATCGGTGTCCTCCTCAAGTTGGTTCCCACCTGGGTAGTCAAACTCGTTGATTTCCTTTTCGAGATTGCAATACAAGTTGCTGGAGGGGGAAACAGACTTGTTGTTTCGCTCAGAGGTTGCCCTAGGGCTTCTTTTCCTTCTTCTTTTGACTTCGATGAACCCGTCTGCATCAGCTTCTGGATTAAGAGGACCTTTGAATTCCTCTACTTTCGTCGAGTGATTCAATGCTCCATTGCTGACTTGAGCATTTTCGGGGGCTTCTTGATTTCGCTTGCTTTTTCGTCTCAAAGGGCAATCTTTGATCCTGTGACCTTGTTGGCCACAGCGAAAGCACGCGTTGGGAAGGTTTTTGTAGCTGATGTCTTGCTCCCATACATCCCCTTCGCCCAAGTCCAGTTTGATCTTCGATGGGAGTGGCATACTGAGGTCAGCCTCGACACAGATTTGAGGGTGCCACCGGGCGTTGAACGAGTGTCTTGCGCCTTCATAAATGAGACCACCAATGTCCTCGCGTGAGGCCAACGGCTTGCCGATAGGAGAAACGATGTCCCATACGAAGTTGTACAAGAAGTATGGCAGGTTAGGGAGCTCAACCCAGAGGGGGTACGGAAGCGATTTCGATTTGTCGGGAGTAAAATCAGGGGACCATCTAAATAGGCACAGGGTCGCCCGGCCGAGTTGCCAAGTTCCGACACTAAGGGCTCGAAACGCCATATCTTCATTTTCGAAGACTAGCAGCAAGTGGCTTGCCGGTAAGAACTGACACTTACAAACAACTAGCCCGCGGGGGAACCACTCGTTGCGAAGCCACTGTCGCACAGTTTCGAGCGGGGGCTTAGGGCCGAACATTTGGCCGACGAGGCAAACTTTCTTGAGCTCCTCCTGAGTTGACAAAATTGCGGATCTATTGAGGGAGACCAAGGGGGGTTCAACACTCTCGAGGGCCCCTTGGGCGGCACAAGAACCCCCCTCCAACAAAGAGGCCAGGTTAACGGTCTCCCCGGGAGGAGGGGCCAGATTGCTTCTCACAAGAGAGGGGGTCGCCAAATCCATGACAAATGCCGGATTTTTGAATGGGCTTAACTTAACCTCTTAAATGCAAAAAACTGCAGCATAGCAAGCTCCAAAGAAAAAGGGTACTCTCCCGTCAACGCAACCTCCATCAGTCCACCCTTCTCCTTTCTCTCGTTCAAAGGTTAGATTAATCTATCTATGCTAAAGATTTAAAAGGAACACCAAGCTTTCGCTTCAGTAAGGTTGATCGTTTGTGTTTCCTTTTGGTTCGATGAAATTTCCACAAAAACCGGGAAGGAACAAGTGAAAGCGCGACTCTTTAACTCCCCAAAGAGCTGCTGGCTTAGCCGTACAATAAATGAGGCTGGCGGCGCAACAGAGAGCAGCCAGCTTACTCGGGAGTCGGGGCAGCCAGGAGCCACGCAACACACGACAGACAGAAGCTCCGCGATAGACTGAGCTCCACGTGAGAGAGTGACCTCCGCGATTGACTGAGCTGGCCATGATAGACTGAGCTCCGCGATAGACTGAGCTCCACATCAGAGAGTGACCTCCGCGATTGACTGAGCTGGCCACCACAGACACTGCGCTCCGCGATAGACACTGCGCTCCACGATCGACTGACCTCCGCGATTGACTGAACTCGCCACGATAGACACTCCAGTCTTCACGATCGACTGAGCTCGCCACGATAGCCACGATGCTCGCCACGAAATTTAAACTTTTTCACCGCAAGGCCTCCACCACCACATTCATTCTTACCATGAATGGGAATTCATCCTTATTCTTCACCTTTTTCTCCCAAATGGGAATTTTTCCTTGTTCAGTATTCGTCCAAATAGGAATTCATCCTTGCTCACTACCTAAATTCATCCAAATGTGAATTCATTGTGATTGAATCCGTCTCAAAGGGAATTCAACCTTATTTGCTATGTGAACTGTCCAAATGGGAATTGCTCCTTATTGAATTCGACCCAAATGGATATTCCTCCTTATTTGCTACTAGAATTTGTCCACAAATGAACCATTTTCGGCAAAACAAGTTCTCCCAATATCATCTTGTCAGATTCCCCCTTGATATTTATTACCATTGGAACTCACTAAGTCTTATCCTAGGACTCAAATTCTCTCTCAATCTTTCCCAAATTTTGTCTTAGTATTCCACCAAATTTGTCCTAGACCTTGATTCATTTAGAAAACTACTCTATCAAAATTCGTTCTAGACAAGTGGAATTAATCCCAAGCTAGCTAGCCCAAAAATGGCCATAGCCCAAAATCGTGTAGCTTCAAACCCCAAATTTGCCTTCCTATAACCCCCAATTTGGCCCCTTCCTAGCCCCAAAAATTTTTCTTTATATCGCAAGTAAATCGTGCCCATTCCTTACTTTAAGCTCCTCATTCCTTCATTAAAAAGTGAACTCCTTTTCTATTCCATAAATTCGATCTCAGCCCTCATCTTCATATTCACCTCAGTAGATTCTTCCTGGCTATAAAATAGACCTTGGCAAGTCCCATAACGTGGTCCTTGGTAAACCTTCAGATTTCACATTGAAGCTCCCCTAATTTTTGCTCACAAACTCCATTAACATTTGCCTTCGAGAATCCCTCTATTTCACCATTGGAATTTCCCCAAATTTTCCCTACAAGTTTATGTCTGTTGATATATTTAGGCAATGATGTGTATGAACACACTAGGACCATCGGGGCACTTTTTTCCCTCTTGAGGAGGTTGTTTTCCTTGGGCTTGTATATATGCCGATTGCCCTAATGAGTTAGTGATCTTTTTCTACATTCGAGTGGTAATAAATTCTGTATTGTGTGTTGTGCTCCAAGCTTCTCCTTCTTCATTCTGCTATTCGTGTGTTTTTGCAAACATCTAACTCCAACAATCGGTATCGGAGCAGGTCGCCACTTCATCTAGGGTGTCTCCATTACCCCTCCACTCACAATCTCATAATTGCATGAGATTTGGTGAGAATACTTGAGGTGAATAGGAGATCAAAACAGCTTACTTTGTGGTGTCGCAATTGCGAATTGAGCTTGTTCCAGCCTTCGAATGCACTATCACAGTGCTTGTGTAGGCTATTTTATCTTTTCGTGCCAAAGATATATACAGGGTTTTGGTTCGCGAGTATAAATGCCTCAAAGTCTGCTAAGATTTAGCAGAGCTTGCCAGGGTAGTTTTTTTCAACTTTTTTTAGATATAATCATTTTTCTACATCAAGATATTTTAGTTAGTGGCCATGGCTCAAAGAACTAGGGTATTTCGTATGTTGGCTATTGATGATAAGTTGAATGGTACAAATTACCCATTCTGGGCCTATATGATGCATCATGTATTGGTCACAAAAGGACTATGGAACATAATGCATGGTGTTGAAAAATGTCCTATTACACCTACAAATATAGGTACTCAAACTAATGCACATGGCATTGAAGATGATGATATTCTACAAAATCCTATTCGTGATGTAGTTCATGTTGCACCTACTGTAGAACAAATTCATTGGGATGGAAGAGATGCTCAAACACATGCATTAATAGCCTTGTTTGTCAAACTTGCCATTATTCCTCACATTCTCTCTTGTAGAATAGCCAAGGATGCTTGGGATATACTTATCACATTGTATTAGGCTAGGAAAAAGGCACCTGTTGCTTACCTTCGAAAAAAATTGGAGAGTGAGAATATGAATGAAGATGATTCTATGGACAATTTTCTAACAAAGATGAAAGATTTGAAGCAACAATTAGTTCCTATTGATGAAGTCTTGCATGGCCGTTCACTTATACTGGCTCTTCTGAATGGTCTTCTTGATTCATATCAAAGTTTTTCTTCTACTCTTTTTTTGATGATGAAAGGCAATCCAAATGCCTTAACATTTGAGGAAGCTAGTCTCTGTTGCAAGAAGATGAGTCTAGACAGAACATGCCCATTATGAGGGTTGCAGATCAAGCTTTCCTTGCCAGTCAGAAGAGTAAAGGTTGTTGGAAGAGATGGATGCATACCTCAAGGAAGTGAGGTGGTACTGCCAAAACCTTTCTTGTACCTATCCTATCAAACCTCAGAGTTGTGTTGTAGGCCCTTTTAGCTTTCAAATTACACAAAAAAAGTACCTATGTACTTTGGCGTTGATGCTTCAAACAATTACATCAATACAGATTACTTCAAAAATAGCTAGTCCCTCCAAACTTGATATTTTGGTCTTGACACCTGCTAGATCTTTTGCTTAGTGCTCACAGTATAATAGGAATTGATCAAAAATAATTTTGAGGGAACCAAACTAGCTTATATAGCTAATGATTGCAAGTAGAATCATAAAAAATGATAAACCATACACTGAGCAATCAATTTAGCAATTGAATGTTGACCCTCGATTTTTTAGGGATTGAGTAGAGAATCACTAGAGATCACTTAGACACAGATCTCTCCAAATCGGGTAAATCAAATGCCTTCAATTTTTGACAACTTAAAACAAACTTTTAGCTAGTTTCAACAAGCTATAGATCATGCAAAATGGATAAGAATGTTATGAGATATGATCAAGCAAAGATCACTTTTTAGAGTAGTCATAGAAGAGAATTAGACAGAGATGATCAACAATGTATATCTATTATGGCACATGATTTTACAAGATCATTTGCAATGTAATAGTGCCCAATGATAGTGAGATGAGTAGGCTATGGTGTAAGCTACTCAAATCTAACAAATGATCAGTGGAAGAGCTCCAAGAAGAGGCCTCATGGGATGCCAGTTTAAAAGTATTTTTATAAGGATCTCTTCATTCAAATTTGAATTGGAATTGAAACAAGGCTCCACCTAAAAGTGCTTCCTCTAAATGAGGAGAGATTCTACAAAATGGAATTCGTAACTCTTATCTCTTCTAACTTCACGAGATGTATGGAGTTACAAGATTCTCTCAAGATCAAAAAATTTTACAAGTGGTAAGTGTCCAAGTATTACAAACTATGGTTCATATGAATCATGACATAGTTGCACCTATTCTCTTCCATGCCTAGCCAAGTGTGAGGGCTTGGATATTTGCACCTATAGCTCTCTCTCAAGCCAAACATCTTGGCTTGTATTTCTGCATTGTTCCTCTTGAATATCCTGCAATCCAATCATAGCTTTGAACATGCAAAGTTTAGTATGATCAAGTGCTTTGGTTAACAAATCTGCACATTGCATGTTTGTTGATACATATGCCAATTCAATCTCCTTTTTCAATAGCTTCTCTTTAGCATAGTGATAGTGTACTTCTATATGATTGGTTCTTGCATGATAGATAGGATTGGCAGCAAGATGCAAAGAACTTGTATTGTTACCATTGATCAAAGGTGAGTGAGTGTGAAGTCCCAAATCTGAATATATCAATCTAATTCATATGGCTTCTTGTGTAGCATTTGCTAATCCCTAGTATTCAGCCTCTATATATGGAAAGTAAAGACCTTTATTTTGAGTACCCTTGTGATGTATATGGAAAGGAAAGACCTTGATTTTGAGTACCCTTGAGATACTTCAAAATCTTCTTAGCAGATTCCAAGTGAGGTGCTCTAGGTTTATGCATGAATTGACTTAAAACAACTACTCCATAGGATATGTCAATCCTTGTCAAAGTTGCATAGTTTAGACTCCCAACTATGCTTTGATATCCTACAATTTCTTCAAGCAAATCACCTTCATGAGCACTCAATTTTTTATTAACCTCCATAGGGGTGCTAGCTACCTTTGCATTTTCCAAGTGGAACTTCTTCAACATATCCTACACATACTTCGTTTGAGTGCTGTAAATTCCACAGTTAGTGTAGAGTAACTCAAGTCCAAGAAAATACTGTAGAAACCCTAGGTCATTGATTTTGAACTATTTCATCATTTGGTTCTTGATTTGTTTGATGCCAATTGCATCACTAGTTGTAATTATGATATCATCAACATACACACATAAATATATCATTTCTAAATTACTTCTCTTGAAAAACAGAGAAGAGTCTGCCTTGCTTATCATGAATCCTTGGTCTTGAAGGTAGGTTGTTAACCTATGATTCCATGCCCTAGGTGCCTTCTTCAAACCATAAAGAGATTTGTTCAATTTGCATACATAATATACCTTGGTTGGATCTTTATAGCCAAGAGGTTGAGCCATGTAAACCTCCTCTGAAATCCAACCATTGAGAAAGGAATTTTTTACATCCAATTGATACATATTCCAATTCCTAGATGCAGCCACACTTACCAATACTATGATGGTTGGCACTTAGCCACAAGTGAAAATTTTTCTTCATAATCAACTTCTTGGGTTTGAGAAAAACCCTTAGCCAAAAGTCTAGCTTTTTACTTGTTTATGGATCCATCTCAGTTCCTCTTGATTTTGTAAATCCATCTAGAACCTATTGCCTTCATAGATGCCTTCTTGGGTACTAGTTCCCAAGTATCATTCTCTTGGAGAGCTTCTATTTCTTCATCCACAGCCTCCTTCCATTCTGCCTTTTTCTTTGCTTCATCATATGAAAAAGTTTCCTCAAGAGATAACTCTTTAGCAAGATAAATGGAATGCTTAGTAACTAATAAAGTATCATACCCATATCTCATTCTCTTGTTACTCTACCTTTCATATCTCCTTAGAGCTTGGTTGGATGATTCAGGTTAGTCTTCAAACCTCTTCATCTTGGCCTTGCCCTTTGATTTCCATGCTTTGAACTCTTCTAGATTGATGGTGTCCTCATCATCTAATTTGATGTCTTCCATTTTGCTTGGCTCCTCCTTGGTGAGGCTTGGAAATTCTTCTTCCAAGTCATATGGCAACTTTACCTTCCTACATTCACTCTCAAACCAAGAGTCAGTCTCATCAAACACAACATCTGTACTATCCATAAATCCTTTGTTTAATGGATTATAAAACCTGTATCCTTCTTGATTAAGCCTATGAGGATGCACTTCTCTGCCTTACGGTCAAGCTTACCTCTCATTTGAGATGGAACATGCACATAAGCAACACATCCAAATATTCTACAATGATCAAGTGATGGCCTCCTACCATGCCATGCTTCATATGGAGTCATCCGAGCAAGTGATTTGGATGGCATCATGTTAATAAGATAAGTGGCAGTGGATACACTTTCAACCCACAAATAATTAGGCAATTTTTTTTCATTAAGCATTGATCTAGCTGCTTCCATAATCAACCTCTTTCTCCTCTACCTGCTACCCTATTTTGCTCATGGGTATATATTGTAATAATGTACCTTTTGATACATCTGTCTTGGAAAAATGCATCGAATTCATTTGACAAGTACTCACCGTCCATCTGACCTTATCCTCTTTAGAGTTCTTCCTATTTGATTTTCCACAAGTGCAAGATACTTCTTGAAGCAACTGAACACTTCATCTTTATGTTTCATAAAGTACATGATAGTCCACCTACTGAAATCATCAATGAATGACACATAATACCTTGAGCCTGAAATTGAAGGTTCCTTGCTTGGTCCCAACACATCTGCGTGGACAAGTTCCAAATAATCCTTATGCATGTAGCCTTTCTTTGTAAAGGGTAACCTAAGTGATTTACCAAAGTGACAAGCACCACATAAATAGATCATTTGTTGCTTGGATACATTAGGTATCCCAAGCACACATTGATCTCTACATATTTGCTTCAAGGTTTTCTCACCAATATGCCCTAGTCGTTTATGCCAAATCTCAAGCTGAGACAAAGTTTCATCCTTAAAGTTGTAGAGTGCAATGTTTTTTGTGTCCTCAAGCTCAAATGTAAATAATCTACCTGTTTTTTCTCTCTTGGCAATTTTCTTGGATCCATGTTGGGGATCCTCCACAAAAGCTCCTTATTTGTTGAGCCTAACCTACAAACCCTTCTCCACTATCTGTCCAACACTCATTAGATTCTTGGTTATAGTAGGTACATAAAGAACCCTGCTCAACAGATTTCTATTCCCATCAGAAGTTTTGACATTTCCTACCTTGACCATTGAATGCTTGGTGTCATCACCTATTTGCACTTGGTGCTTTCACTTGAGTTCCTCGAGATCGGAAAGAAGAGCTCCATTGCCTGCTACATGGTTTGAACAATCTGCATCAATATAGAAGAGGTGCTCATCATTCATACCTTGTTTTAAAGTCATATTCATAATGGGAAGAGAATCCTCTTGATCCTCTGTGTTATTGTTGAAATCCTTTCTTGATTTGTATCCTCCTTGATAATTGTTGTTGTAGTTGTTCTTGTAACCATGGTTTTAGTCTTGATTATGGTTGAACCTTCCTCTTTATTGTGAATAGCCACCTCTTTGATATCCTCTTCCTTTCTGATTTTTGAAGTTCCTATAGCACTCATCTATAATGTGATTAGACAGTCCACATATATTGCATGGAGAAGAGTTGAAAGGTCTCCCCCTACCTTGCTTACCTCCTGTACCACTTCCTCTTCAATTCCTACCTCTCCGTGAATAGTTAGCTTGAGAAGTAGTACCTTCATCTTCTACTTCCTTGCTCTTCCCTTTATCTTTAGACATTCCTTTATCTATGTATAGGGCAAATGAGTTTTACCTCTTGATGGCTCTCCATTTTTGTTGAGCTTGGCTTCATGGGTAAAAAGTTGTCCCATGAGTGTGGTAAGGTATGGAATCTGCATGTCCATGTAGAAGACCATAGCAGTTGTCAAGGCTTGCTACTTATCATTTGCCTTGATGCCATTGAGTAGTTGTCTCACTATTTGCTCCTCTTAAATCTCCTCTCCTATGATTTCCAATTGATCAGCCACATCTTTAACCTTGGTCACATACTTTGAAACATTTTTCTTGGGTTGCTTCCTTTGAGTAGTAAACTCAATGCATAATTGATTTTTTCTTGCTCTTGTGTTGGAAGAAAAATATGAAAACAATGTATCCCAAGCCTCTTGGGAAGTTTTACAGTTCGTAATGTGAGGAAGAAGGAAGTCAGAGATAGAGTTAAGTAAATATGACCTTAGCAAAGCATCTTTGGCACACCATGAGTTGACTCTTTCAAGCTCCTCTCTTATAGTTTGTCCTTTGCTTCTAAAAATGGGCATCTCATCATCTCCTGATATGTGTCCATAAAGATGCCTTCCTTATAGATAGTTCCTCATCCTCAAGGACCATGCTGGATAGTTATTACTATCCAATTTATCAATAATAGAAGGGAGACCATCTCCCATTTTGCCTCAACTTGCTCTGATACCATTGTTGGAAGACATGGATGGATACCTCAAGGAAGTGAGGTGGACGTGCGACAACTTGCTTTGTACATGCCCTATCAAACCTCAAAGTTGTATTGTAGGCCCTTCTAGCTTGAAAATGACACCAAAAAATTACCTATATACTTTGGAGTTGATGCCTCAAACAATTAGATGAAAATGGATTACTTCACAAATCGCTATTCACTTCAAACTTGCTATTTTGGTCTTGACACCTATTGGATATTTTGCTCAGTGCTCATAGTAGAGTAGCAATTGAAAAAAATCCTTGTCAGGGAATCAAAATAGCTTAGATAGCTAATGATTACAAGTGCTATCATAAAAAATGATAAACCATACACTGTGGAATCAATTTAGCAATTGAATGCTTACCCCTGATTTTTTAGGAACTAAGCAGAGAATGACCAGAGAGCACATCGACATTGATTTCTCCAAATTGAATAAACTAAATGCCTTCAATTTTTGGTAGCTAAAAATAGACTGTAAGTGGGTTGCAACAAGCTATTGATCATGCAAAATGGAGAAGAACACATTGGGATATGACCAAGCAAAGTTCACTATTCTTAGCAATCATAGCAGAAAAGTAGACACAGATGATCAATGATGTATATCTATTATGGAAAATGATTTTACAAGGTCATTTGCAATGTAATAGTGCCCAATGGTAGTGAAATGAGTACGCTATGGTGTAAGCTACTAAAATCTAACAAATGATCAGTGAATTGTTTGTAGTTTTGACCCAGCTTCTCATGAGGAGTGTATGTCTATAATAGACTCAGATGTTTGGTACTTTGATAGGGGGGCAACCAAACCTATCACCTCGCAGTGTTGTTTCTTCATTTCACTTGAGTGTGCCCCTATAGGGAATATTGTCACATGTACCAACAACTTCTCTTATCCTATTATGGGAGCTAGTAAGTTCATTCTAACTATTGCTGATGGTAGTTCTTTTACATTGTCAAATGCTTTATTTGTACCAAGGATCAAGAAAAATGTGTTATAAGTTTCTCAATTAGCAAAGATTGGCTTTTTTGTGAACTTGGTTGATGATAGATGTATAGTTCATGTTCTATCAAATGCGATGTGATTATTACTTTTGGAATTTTATGTCATGGGCTATATAAGCGCATAGACTACAAAAAATCTATGAATGATTTGCCATGTGCAATACATCATTCTCCGGCTATGTCAGATGCAAAGCTTTGACATGCATGCTTTGGTCATTTGAATTTTGCTAGTTTGTTACACCTACTGAAATCTTAAATGGTGTCCTCTTTGCCCAAACTTGAGGCACCTAATAAACATGTTTGTGAAGGTTGTATTTTCGTCAAAATGCAACGTTCATCCTTCCCAAAACATGGTTTAGTTGAAGCTAGTTAGAAATTATAGCTTGTTCATAATGATGTCTCCGATCGCATGGAGACACCCTCTTTTGGAAACTCTTTTTAATTTGTGACTTTCATTGATGATTTTTTGAGGCATGCATGGGTATATCCGCTCAAAGAAAAGTACGAAGTGTTTATGTGCTTCAAATAGTTTTTGCTCTTGGCTAAAAATCTGTCACTATGTAAAATGGGCACCCTCCATTTTGATCGAGGGAGTGAATATACGTCTTCTAAATTTAATCCATTTTTGGTTGAAGATAGGATAAAACATTAGTTTATAGTGCCATATACACCTCAAGAGAATGGAGTTGGTGAACAAAAGAACAGGTCACTCATGCAGATGGCAAGGTGTATGGTCAAGAGTAAGACTTTACCACATAGTTTCTGTCATGGAGAAGGAAACCATCCTAAACCTCAAATTCAATGTGACTTATATATCTCATGATTTCCTCAAACTTCGGGGAGAAAAATGCTTCCATTGCGTCATGAGCATGCCAAAACCCTAAGATCGATTGTCTACTTACCTCATTGGGATATCTAGAGCTCATACTTTGAATTGATGGCATCATTGATGACATCATCAATTCGTAACTGCCTATCATGAACCACCCTTGAAAACCTATATGAGGAGGGGTTGGCGACCTTTATAATCAGTCTTGCCAATACCAATCTTGGGAGCTCAAGGACTCATGATCGCCAAGTAAGTACTCTCCAAGTTCCCGTTCGAGTTGTTGTCTTGTTCCTTACTCCAGTCTTGTGTACTCTAGTTCTTGGACATCCTGTCTTGTCATCTTGTAATCTCGTAGTATGAGATCTTGTCGAGTAGTTTCTTGTACCTAGTTCATCTCCGAGAAGGAAGTTCTTGTAATCTGAATATCTTTGTTTCATACTTACGATCCTAGGTTGTGAGATCTCTTCTATCATCTCTAGTCGACATATTCATACTTATGAGTCTCGGGTTGTCAGACGTCTTGTATCAATTACATATTCTTGTATCATTTTCCCTATGTGGGTGTACTTGTAATCAGAAGTGTATTTTTAAAATCTTGTCTATTGTAATCAAAGAGCACAATCTAGTGCTCCCTATGTCATTTTGGCAAGAGTAGCTTCTATCCAAGATGAGTCATCATGGAGAGCACTTATGAATAGATTGTAGCATCACTTCAGAGTCTCCAACAACAAGATGTGGACCTAACTTATCGATAGACACAAGTAAAGATGGACATCTAGTGCATATAGATGCACTCCTCCAAGAACTACAAGAATGAATCGAGAGTCTTCAAGAAAATCAAGGGAGTATTCAAGTGAATCAACGGTCTAGTACATCATTCATGAAAGAACCCAATATCTGCATGCCAGAAACATTCAATGGGGATAACACAAAGTTTCATGCATTTCTCCAACAAGTTTCATCGATTTCTTCATGATGAGTTCATGAGACGATTAGCTCAACTCTCTGACAAGGATAGAAATGCATTAAATCCAGACTTGATTATACATTTCCTCAAGATATTAAGTC
Source organism: Ceratopteris richardii (assembly GCA_020310875.1). Taxonomy (NCBI): domain Eukaryota; kingdom Viridiplantae; phylum Streptophyta; class Polypodiopsida; order Polypodiales; family Pteridaceae; genus Ceratopteris; species Ceratopteris richardii. The sequence goes on along the minus strand of CM035437.1, from coordinate 118,822,992 downwards.
CTGAGGATAGAGCTGAGGTTGAGAGACGAATAGAATAGCCAGACAACACATATGGCCTTATCGACGTCTCGGAAAAAGTGAAAAGAGAAATAGAGGTTGTTGCCCAAATGAAGCAAAGACAATCAGATTTTTTATACTAAAACCGAACAAAAAGATGAACAAAAACAAAGTGAAGAGAAAGGGAACAAGAAGGGAAGAAGAGATCCACGTGCAATAATGATTTTAGAGCTTGAGAAGAAGAACCATGCTAGGGAAATCTGGAATGATATACTTCTAAAAAGTCACGTAACAATGTCTCTTGAACAAGTGTTTTCCATTGCCACAAGATAAAGATATGCAAGATGTGGTGGAAGAAACTCTAGCTATGAATGATGCAGTAACATTAACTGAGAGTGGTTATGAAGAAGATGAAGAGTTTGCAACTGGGAGGGCAAATAGAAATTTTTTAGGACTGATTCAACCTGATGAAGAAATGTTGAAAAGTGAAAGTAAATTCAACACTATCTTCTGGGCATGAGGAACGCTTGAATTGAAAATTATAATTGGACACGAAAAAGATTCCTGTTTAGCTCTGGCTCTAATTGACTCGGGGTAGAGATAAGCGTTATTTTGAAGAAAGTTTTGGATAAGTTTAGATGGTCAATTGACAAAGAGCACGGCTAGAGGATGAGAATAGCCAACAATGGCTCATGTATTTTACTAGGTGCATGTGCGAATGTGGGTATAATGATAGGTGGCATTTGAGAAGAGTTTCACTTCTTTGTTCAAGATAATTGTTGGTATGAAGTAATTCTCGGGCAGCCATTTAAAGCCTAGATGAGAATGGAAACAAAAGCGATGAATGATTAGCATATGCAAGAATTCAATCAAAATATGGGATGGATTCTCTGCAAGTTATGACACTCTACCCAAATCACACAAGAAATAGAAAGAACTTAAGAAGGAACCCCATTGACTCGATCAGTCATGTATGTGATGATTCATCGGGTGTTAGAGAATATGGGGCATATTATGACCAAAATTAGTGTTAGACTCCACTACTGAGCGGGACAATAGTGGACATTGTTTTGACGTCTCGCCTAACAATGTACATATATTCGAAAATTATATAGTTTGTACTCCTACAAGTAGTTTGCATTATATTAGAAAAGAAAGACTTACAAAAATATTTGGAAAAAAAAAGAAAAATATTTTAGAAAATTAGGATTAATTGTACTTGATGAAAAATTGAGTGTATAATTGAACTCTCGAAAAGTACTACCTTACTAGAAGAGCTAGAATCATCTTCCCAAGAAAAATTAGAATCATTACAAAGATGATCGTTCTTCAGGGTAAAGCATTTTCTTTATTTCCACACAAAAAAGCATGTGCAGATCCAAAGCTTGTAGCTTCGATGATTATTTTTACTCTACCACACATTCCTTAGAATCTTCGTCCGATACTAGTTACAAAGGCTCATTTACCTGAGCTAATGAGACTGTTAAAGGAGGAGATTGCCATGAGAATCTTGGAACCATCTTCGGCACCATACTCCAATACGTGGTTCAAAGTACCAAAAAAAGCAAGAAGCGATGCTTTATTCAAGATCTGTAGCCTGTTAATAAAGTCACTATTAGGAATGTAGGGACAGGTCCTATTGTAGATGAGTTTGTTAAGGCATTTGCTGGTCATTCCATTTATTCAATGGGAGACATGTATTCAGGTATGATCAGTTTCAATTCGCTATTGAGAGTCGAGATGTGACCACAATGAAGACTTCTTTGGGTTTAGTATGCATGTGTACTTTACCACGAGGAGTGACGAATTCTGTGGCGCATATGCTGAATGCTATGAACTTGGTCTTACATGACTTTATCCCAAAAGTGACAATGCCTTTTATTGATGACATTCCAATAAAAGGGTGTATGGAAAAAGAAAAAGATGAAAGTTTAGATTCACCTTGTTGCAGAAAGTTTGTTTCCAACCATATTTCCAATTGTGAGAAGATGGGTTTCAAATATTTGAAGAGGTTGGACTAACTTTCTCCTTAGAAAAATCTATGTTTGGTGTTTATGAAGTGGTGATAGTTGGACATTTATGCAGTCATTATGGTCGTAGGCCTTATCTGGCAAAAGTTGATGCCATTCATAGAATTTCTCAGAACTCTCGCAATGTAAGTGAAGTAAGGAGATTCTTAGGTGCATGTGTTTTCTATGTCATCTGCATCCCTCACTTTGCTCACATTGCGAACTCACTTTATGCTTTATTACGAAAAAGAAAGAAATTCTCTTGGACTAATGAGCATACTAGAAGGATGAGATGTTTTAAGCAATTACTTATCAATGGTCTGATCTTAAAACGTATTGATTATACATGAAATAAGCCTGTAATCCTAACCATTGACACTAGCCCTATTGGTACTAGTTACAGGTATGTTATGATGGATAGCCTTTATTAAATTTATTAATCCTCCTTTTGTACATATTGGTGGTAAACATAACACCGTTGTTGATATGCTTTCAAGAGAAAATTTTGACAATCATAGTGAAGCAATAGATAAACATATAAACTTACTTAATTATGAAACATTGACCTATACGTATGAGAGATTTAGAGAAGAAGATTATGAAGGAGAGTGGCAAGATATAGGATACTTTTTGAGTACGTTTCAACCTACTCCAAGATCGTCCTCAAATTGAGTCTGGAACATCACGAAGAAGTCTTTCAACTTCTTCTTGAAAGATGGATACCTTTGGAGACATGCTAAAGGAAAGGTAAGAAACCCACAAAGAGTACTAGGCTTCAAAAATATTAATAATTACATACTTATGTTTTGTTTGGCCTAATGCTGTTCCGACAGATCATTGTGAAGAAAATTTGATGAGCACTGAAGAGGAATTGACGAGATTTACGAGATAGAAGTTGCTTGAATGCCATTGATTCTAGTTTCATTATATGATCTTTGAATTATAAATTCATGTATTAAGCTTTTGTATAGGAATATCTTCTAAGAGGTATATTAGAACTTTTTACAAGCATTCATATAGGACTAATTTTGGTTCTCAACTTTTAGCATTTCCACTATACAGTTTCTTATATTGCACTTTCTTATGTCTAAAAATGTTGCATCTACAAGTAACTTTGCTACTAAAAATAAAGAAATAGATAGTTCTTTTAGTTTAGGTACTCTTTTATCTGCAACTATTGAAAATATGTTTACTCAAATCAATGAAAGCAAGATTATTAACGAATTAGAAGTAATAGAAGAAGTCAGAGATCGAGTTGTAGATGAAACCTTACATTCTTTAGAATACGATCATAACTTATCTAGAGTTTTACCTTTACTCTCAATTTTCTTACCTGAACCACAAAATAGAGAAGATTTGTTTCCTCCAACGTTAAAAAGAAATACTCTTCCACAACAAAAGGAAAATGCCATAGTTGATATCATTAAAGATAGAATAACTAACGAAGAATTAATTTTGCCTCACATTTAGACGCTATATCTAGATATAGAGATGCACTTCCATACAGACCATAGAGACTTTACCTTACATGTTTACGAATATTGCATCTACAAGTAATTCTTAAACTAAAAAGAAAGATATAGATAACTCTTTTTTTCTAGATAGCATTTTACCTGCTCCGTTAGAGAATAGTACTATGCAAATCAAGGAGAGGGAGGATAGTGTAGTTTTAAAAGAAAGCTGAAACCTTATACTCTTCATCATATTCTTATAGATTATCTAGATTTAGAAGCTTCCATTCCATTGCTTTCCTAGATTTTGAGGAAAAATTCAGTTTCCACCTTCTCCTCAAAGGAAAACTCAATCAGAAAATGACGCGGTGGACATTATTAAAAAAAAGTATTATCGAGGAAGTTTCTAAACGTATTAGAAAAGAGGAACTTATCTTAACAGCATATCAAATGCTAGAGACACACTTCCATATGAATCTTAGTTTTTTTAATACTAAAATTAAATAGATTATAAACTCTTAGCTATTAACTCCCACATTTCAATTGCTTTCCCAGATTTTGAGGAAAAATAAATTCAGTTTCTACCTTCTCCTAAAAGGAAAACTCAATCAGAAAATGACGAGGTGGACACTATTAAAAACCGTATTACTGAGGAACTTCTTAAACGTATTACAGAAGAAGACCTTATCTTAATAGCATATCAAATGCTAGAGACACACTTCCATATGAATCTTAGTTTTTTTTAGACTAAACTTAAATAGATGATAAAATCTTAGCTATTAACTCCCATACACAGAAAACACAACCTAGATCTTGAAGCACACAAAGAAACATGTAGCGTGTAGTCACACAATGAGGTTAGCATGAGTCTGATTGGATGAGCTGCTGCCTCCTTTCACACCCCTCAACAACGCCTTTGTGTCTTTCAGTGCCCTGGGCACTTGATTATGATTCCCTAAGGTGTGTACTTTGCATTTAACCTTTTTGAGTGTTTTAAAAGATAGTTTCACTTGTGTCTATTCTCCTATGGTAATGGAAGATACAAGTGGGTATTCCCTTGAAGCTTTCACACAAATGCAAAAACAAAAACTTCTCTAGCTTGCCTTGATCTAGCGCATCCATTACCATCCAAAATAAAAATTTTTGATGGATTTTCCTATGGTACATGCTATTAAAAATATCCATAAAACTCATTAACTAAAAGAAAACCAATCAAGTTCCAAAAGACCACTTTTCTAGCAAGTGATTGCTCTACTACTTAGGGCGATAATTGGTCTAAAAGTGACCTTTTGCTTGGCGTTTTCCATGCCAAAGAGTAATAGCAATTTTATATGAGATTGATCACTTTCCAAAGTTGTGATTTGGCTCAAAACGCAGTCATAGTCAGCAAATGATTTCCATAGAAGATGTAAGAATTATTGGTGGGAGAATATGATTACTTTTTACCAAATTGTTGAAAATTCTTCCTTAAGTACTTCTGAAGCTCTTAATGGTTTAGACGTTCACTTTGGGACTCGGAAATCACCTAATGCACTCAAACCATTGCTCTTCTAAAGAAACTATGGGTGTGTAAAAAGTTCAATAATTTGATCGAGTAGGAGCTATCTTTGGTCATATAGCACTTTGAAAATCTTTTAAAGCCTCTTATCACTCAAACATGAGGTCAAATCCACAAAAAACTTCCCTACAAACCAAAGGCAATGTGGAATGGCAAGCTGGTTGATCATCGTAATGGAGAATAGCAATCTAAATCTTTTTCCTTCTTCATACAACAAATAGTCCAAGAAAGCTTAGGAACACTAGAAATTTGATGATGACGACTCCATAAGAATCTTGTTGCCAAATATATAAACTGTATAATGTTCTTTTTTGAGGGAATCTAGTAAGATAAGAACTAGATCATAAAACAAATATGTAATGATTCAACACACTTGTGAACTACCCAATCCCACCTTTGAGCAAAAGAAACATTGAAGCCCATAAGGATGCCTTAGAGTCTAAATATAGAGCCATCATGAATGATTTTAGAGCCAAGTTCTTCAATGCAATGGGGAATGATATGATTAGAAGAATTGAAATCCATCGTTTTATGATAAAGCTTAGAGCATCTAGCAAGAAAAAATAAATCGAAGCACTTTAGAAAGCTAGTAGCATACAAACCATTAGCTTGAGTAATCAAGTTGGCACATTTAACAAACATTTTAAACAAAGTTGGGGAGTGGCATTAAGAATATCAGTCCCTTGAATAAGTCCAATTTCCATGTTATCTCTAAACAACCAACGAAGGGCATCAGTGATGATAGAAAAAACTCAAGGGGTAAGAGGACACCCTTGTTTAATGCATCTTTGAAGTCTAAAGGCATTGGAGACATGACCATTCATAGACACCTTCAAGAAAGCATCACTAAAAAGGGTAGTAACAAATTTGATAGACTTTCTACTAGCCCCTATGTCATGCAAAGAATGAATAATAGAGTTCCAATCCATCTTATTATTGGCTTTATCAAAATCAGTCTTAAAAAGAAAAAATCTTGGTCATTTTCATTAGGATACTCCATACCATCCCATTAAGAAACAATAGAATCAAGCATAAATCTACCTCTTATGAAGCCTTTTTGCTCAAGAAGCACAATGGTATTCAGAATGGGACTAAGCCTTTTTGCTAATGAAGAAGATAAAATCTTATAACTAGAAGATATGTAGGATATAGGCCTCCAATTATTCAAGTAATCCTTGGGTCTTTTTTGTTATGAATGGGCTTAATAACACTAGTGTTGATGGAGGTGAAAAGAGCACCTGTTCCAACAACATCTTGCCAAATCATGAGAATAAAGAGGGTGGGAACGTGTTTCAAGTCAAGGAAGAACCCATTAGGAATCCCATCAAGGGAGAGGTCTAGAATAGTAGGTAGGCTAGTAGGAATAATTTTTTTCTTTTCAAAGAAATATGAGTTTTGGATCTTTGGGTATCCTCCGCCCACTTAGGAGGCATAGAGAAAGCATTACTTGAGAAGCATACAGCCTCCTCTAATTTCTCCTCAATCTCGATAACATGGCCACCAACATTATTCTTAAGCATATGAATAAAATCTTTGGCTTTCTCTTTTTTAAACAAATTAAACATGTTTTTTTTAGGTCTATCCACTCTACAAACTAAGAACTCTCTTGAAGAGGAAAGATTACTACAAGTAGATAGATAGTCTTCCTATCTCAATCTCTCTTGAAGATGAAGGACACTCTCACTACAACTAGAATCATTAGAATTGGAGGCCCTAAGCCTTTCCATTTCCTTAATCATCATCATCATACTTCTTTTAAACTTGATTTCCTTAGCAAGTCTCTTATAGTGAGTAAAGAGCTTTTGAACATCAAAGATGGCTTTTTCCTAAGTAAAAAGAGGAGACGGATTGTTATTGAATGGGAAGTCAAAACTACTTTCGGTCTGCACTATGACACAAGGAATCTTCAATAAAGAAGCGTCAAGGTGGTCCAACCCACTTTATTTTTAGTGGCAAAGAAAAGGTGGCCTATAAAAACCTTGTGAACCTTAAACACTTGGTGGATTTCACTAATGACTCAAGTTTCACTTGGAATAACAAAATTAAGGATGTGCTTTTGCCTCCTACATTAAACAAAGGGTACTTGATTGCTGATAGACTTCACGAGTTTTGGAAAGTTAAGAGTATGGGTCTTGATTCCTTTAATTTGTCTGATAATTCTCTCTTGATGATCAATCTTATCCGTGTAGAAATATAGATTGGGCTATGAAAGTAATGTTGGGCGAGATGGATGGATACCTTAAGGAACTGAGGTGATACTACTAAAACCTGCTTTGTAGCACACTTGACACACTTCAGAGTTATAAAGTGGGCCCTTCTAGCTTGAAAATGACACCACAAAAGTACCTATGTACTTTGGTGTTGATGCTTGAAATAATTAATCCAAAAAATACTAGTTCAAGAATAGCTAGTGTTGACAAACTTGCTATTTTAGTCCATATACTACTGAATTTTCTACTCAGAGCCCACAAGATAGTAACAATTGACAAAATTCCTTTTGGGGGAATTCAATTAGATTAGATAGCTAAAGATTGCAAGTGGAAGCATTTAAAATGATCAACTATGATCTAAGAAAGCATTTTAGCAAATCAAATCTTACCCCCAACTTTTTAGGGACTAACTAGTAGATGAATAGTGAGCACTTCGAGGACGATTTATCCTAGATTCCTTAATCAAATTTCTTGATATTTTGACAGCACAAATTAGACTTTTAGCGAGTTCCAACAAGCCAAAGATCACGCAAAATATTGGAGTATTCACTGAGATATAACTCGAAGAAGTTGATTGTTTGGAGTAGTCATAATAGAGACATAGACAGAGATGTTCAATGAGATATATGTATTATAACACATGATTGTATAGAGTCATTGGCATTATAATGATGGTCAATGATGATCAACTGAGTGAGGTATGGTGTAAGCTACTCAAGCTCTACAAATGTTCAAGGAGAGAGCTCTAAATGAGGCACACTACCTTGTGAGTTTACATGACCTTTTTATAAGTATTTCTTCAAAGTTTGAGTTTTGAATTCAAACTTGGCTCCAATCAAAAAGTAACTCGTCTAATTTAGGAGACACTCCCTCATCTTGAATTTGTAGAAAATACTCCTGCTAACTCCATGAGATATAAGCTCTTACAAAATTTTTCATGGATTTAATGATTTACAATGGTAAATGATCAAGTAGTTACAAGTTATAACTCACATGAATCATCAAGTGCTTCCACACAATGTCTTCCATGCTATGCCAAATGTGTAGGCTTGTACATTTGGACCAATAGCTCCCCCTAAAGCCAACCATCTTGGCTTGCATTGCTTCATCAATCTTCTTGAATATCATGTAATCCTATCATGGTTTTAAACCTGCAAAGTTTACTACCATCAAGTGCTTTGGTTAACAAATCAACACACTGCATATTTGTAGATACATATGCTAGTTGAATCTCTTTCCTCAAGAGTTTCTCTCTAATGTACTGATACTCAACTTCTATATGCTTAGTTCTTTGCATGACAAATATGTTGGGGGTCCTCCACAAAGGCTCAAAATTTATTAAATCTAACCTACAAATCCTTTTCCACTATCTGTCCAACACTCATCAAATTTTTTTATGATAGTAGGTACATAAAGAACTCTACTCAATAGATTCTTATTTCCATTAGAAGTTTTGACATTTCTTACCTTCATAATTGAATGCTTGGTATCATCACCTATCTTCACTTGGTGCTTTCCCTTGGGCTCTTCAAGATCAGAAAGGAGAGCTACCTTGCCTGCCACATGGTTTGAACAATATGAGTCAATATAGAAGAGGTGCTCATCATTCATACCTTGTTTTGAGGTCATATTCATAATGAGAAGAGAATCCTCTTGACCCTCTATATAGTTGTTGAAGTTTTCTCTTGATTTGTATCCTCCTTGATGATTGTTCTTGTACCTATCATTGTAACCTTGATTATGGTTGAATCTTCCTCTTGATTGTGAGTAGCCACCTCTTTGGAATCCTCTAGCTCTCTCATTCTTGAAGTTCCTATAGCACTCATCTGTTGTGTGATTAGACAATCCACATATATTAGATTGGGAAGAGTTGAAGGGTCTCCCCCTACCTTGCTTACCTCCTCTGCCCCTTCCTCTTGAATTCCTACCTCTCGATGCATAGTTGGCTTGAGAAGTAGCATCTTTATCTTCAAACTTTTTACTCTTTCCTTTATTCTTAGACTTTCCTTTATCTGTATAGAGGGAAGAAGAATTGTTACCTCTTGATTGGTTCACCATTTTTGTTGATCTTGGATTCATGGGTGAAGAGTTGCTCATGGGAGTGGTTAGAGTAGGGATTTGCATATCCATATAAAGATCCATTACATTTGTGAAGAATTCCCACATATAAATTGCCTTGATGCCACTGATTATCTGTCTCACTATTTGCTCCTGTTCAATCTCCTCTCCTATGCTTGCTAACTGATCAACCACATCCTTTGTGTTGGTCACATGCTTTGAAATATTCTGCATAAGTTGGTTCTTTTGAGCACTAAACTCTATCCACAATTGATTTTTTCTAGCTCTTGTATTGCAAGAAAAGTATGAAGATAGCATATCCCAAGTCTCTTGGGAAGTTTTGCAATTCCCAATATGAGGAAGAAGGAATTCACAAATAGAGTTAAGTAGATATGACCTTGCGAAAGCATCTTTGGCACACCATGATTTGAGTCTTTCTTGCTCCTCTCTCATAGGTTGAACTTTACTTCTAAATGGTGGCATCTTCTCATCTCCTGATATGTATCCATAGGCACTTCTTCCTTGTAGATAGGTCTTCATCCTCAAGGACCATGCTCGATAATTATTCCTGTGCAATTTATGAATGAAAGAAGGGAAACCATCTCCCATTTTCCCTCAACTTGCTCTGGTACCACTATTGGGAGAGATGGATGGATACCTCAAGGAAGTGAGGTGGTACTACTAAAACCTGCTTTGTACCAACCCTAATACACTTCAGAGTTATAGAGTAGGCCTTTTGAGCTTGCCAATGACACCAAAAAAGTACCTACGTACTTTGGAGTTGATGCTTGAAACAATTAATCCAAAACAAAGTAGTTCAAGAATAGTTAGTGTTGAAAAGCTTGCTATTTTAGTCCATAGACCTGCTCGCTTTTTTACTCAAAACTCACACTACAATAACAATTGACAAATTTCCTTTTAGTGGAATTCAATTAGCTTAGATAGCTAATGATTGCAAGTGGAATCATTTAAAATGATCAACTATGTTCTGAGAAATCATTTTAGCAAGCCAACTAAACGAAATGCGTTAAAATTGTGAGACCTCAAAGTAGACTTTAAGCTCGTTCTAACAAGCCAAAGATCATGCAAAATGGTTGAGTATTCATTGAGCAATGACCAGAAGAAGTTGACTATTTTGAGTAGTCATAGGAGAGAAGTAGATAGAGATGTTCAATGAGCTCTATGTATTCTAACACATGATTGCTTAGAGTCATTGGCATTATATTGATAATCAATGATGATGAACTGATTGAGCTATGGTGTGAGCTACTCAAATTCTACAAATGATCAAGGAGAGAGCTCTAAATGAGGCACACTACCTCGCACATTTACAAGACTTTTTATAAGTATTTCTTCTAAGTTGAATTATGAATTCAAACTTGGCTCCAGTCAAAAAAGTAACTCCTCTGATTTAGGAGACATTCCCTCATCTTGAATTTGTAGCAAATATTCCTCCTAACTCCAGGAGATTTAAACTTGTACAAGATTCTTCAAGGATTTAATGATTTACAATGGTAAAAGATCAAGTAGTTCCAAGCTATAGTTCACATGAATCATCAAGTGCTTCCACACAATGTCCTCCATGCTAAGCCAAATGTGTAGGCTTGTACATTTGCACCAACAAGTAAATTATAAGACGAGCTAATTGTTGGCTCATGCACAAAACCGAGGAAACAACGGTGTGGCTTAGTGAAATCGAGAAATATATGGCGTGTAGTTGGATGTTGAAAATACATGGGCTGAAAATTCCTAGTTTCCCAATATAGTAAAACAGTGTCGGAGTTAGACCGCGATTCAAGCAATGATATAGTAAAACAGTGTCAGAGTTAGACAACGATTCTTTCTACATATCTTTTTGTGGTTATTTTAGTTCAAAGTATAAATACAGGCAACTGCATTCATATACAGATTGGTTCCCGGAGCTCGGAAGATAAAGATAGCTACGAAAAAGTTGGTCTGAAAATAGGGAATGAATCGGCATCATTCTACAACAAGAGAGAGGGAAAGAGTTCAGAGAACGGTGTGTACTTTTTCCGTGTGTTCATTTCATCTCAAAATATAGAGAGCAAGAATAGTATGGTAAGATGGGATAAAGTAGCTTTTGGGGCACGCAAAAAAGAAAAAAAAGACAGCCTTCAAATTTGGTGGTTTTGAAAGCCGTAGGCGAATCGACGCCATTGTAGAGCAAGAGAAATAGACAGTTGAGAGGATTCTAGGAAGAAAATAAAAATCAAACACTGTGTGGTGATGTCGTACTTTTATTTCCGAGCACGAATATTAAGATTCCGAGCACGAATATTAAGATTCTGAGTGCTACGAATCTTTTTGAAACATTTTTTAAACCTTTTGAACCTTTTTGAATCTTTTTGAACCTCTCCGCATTCGCATTGTTTCCTCATTGTCTTATCCAATTTAAGTCAGAAAAGTTCATCGAATTTTAAGGCTTCCTGTTTTTCAATATAGAGACAATTAAAATAACTGAAAATGAGTTCAAAAGGGGTTGTTCTTCATATGTTTTCCTAAAATGAGTATCAACGGCCTATAACAATGCTATCTTCTTCTTTTTGAGACTATTATCCTCTCTCAAATAGACATTCATGGTAGCGATTGTATGTTTAATATGCTTTAAAAAAACCTTTTCTTTTTATTACGAACATTATTATTTGGTATTTTGTCATCGTAGTTTTCAATTTCAGAACTACATTTGAATCGTTCATCCTTGAAGATTATTTATTGTATTCTGTCCCCTCTTATGTTTTTCCTTCTATTCCGTATCAATTAAAAGATTAAGAGCGAAAATGTATGATAACTGTAACCTCCTTTTATAGTTGTTTTTGTGAAAAAACAACATGCCAGAGTCCTTTTCAGTGCACTTTGGAAGACCATTTGGAAGTCTTACATTTTTCACCAATTTGGCTTTATCTTCATTTAAATGGCTTAAGGCATAACCTCTATATAGATAACTCCTTGTTGTTTTATGAGATGTCATGCACTTTCTTGTATAGTTGCACGTAGATTCTTCCTCGCTATACTTCTTTGTCTAAGAGATCTATCCAGCATAGCCATGTAGCACATGAATTCTCTGAGCATAACCACTTCAATTGGTTTTAGAGCTTGATATATGCCAAAATCTAGAGTTGGAAGCTGAAGGCATCTCTTGAATCCACATCTGCATAGTCATGAATGGACACCACAACATTGCTGAAATTAGCTTTCAAGTAGCTGCAAGTGTGTCATTAAGGGGGCTTTAGAAAGTGCTAGTTTGGTTGCCTATAAGCAAACCAATCTACATTGGCAAAGTGATTCTAGCTCAATGAAAATCCATGTGATCTATCGACTCCACTTCCTTCGCTAGTCAAAGGGTGTGGTGGTGTTGTGATCGAAAGTGCATGCATCTTTGGAAGTTCTAGAGATAAGAACTTGACCACCCACAATCTTACTCCTCATTTTTTTGTCATGCAATAGCCTAAAGCAAGAGCTTTTTTTAAGGGAATAAGAATGTGACAGGATCTTTACGTGAGCCAAACCTAAAATGAGTGCTGAAATTTCAAATCACAATTCCTCACTCTAATGGTGATTTTGACTACATGAATGGCTTTGAAACGGTGCCAAAACTCTAGTGTGTGTGGTGGAAATGTTTTTGCACTACTAAAAATCACTATCCAATGCTTTGAAGTTGATTTGCACTATTAAAAGTGTGCACCACAATGTGTCAAAATGGAAACTTGAGAAGGAAATCAACTTTCTCTAATAGCATTGTTGGCTATGTGTAGAAGTGCGAAAGACACACACGAAGAACACACAAAGAGCACAAACACAACAAGACACATAAAGAAGACGGATGGCTAGAATAGTTTTCACTATCGAAAATGATCAAAAATAAAGTGAGAGGTGAATAATATCCCTAAGTACAAAGTACCACCACATATGCGTGAATCATGTATGTGGTAACATGAGAAAAAACCTCTATCTAGCACTAGAGTAAAAAGTGCCTATGTATATGGAAAAGGTTCACATCAATGCTACTTGAGGGGCACATAAGTGTAACATGTATGAATCTCTCAAAAGCATGATTCTCATGTCATGAGGCTAGAGTTATTGAAAAGCATGAAAAATATCAGACTTCTGGCGTAAGAAACATGAAAAAGCTTACTTGTAACTCCATCTACATGAGAAGTGATACTTATCAAGAGCTTTAGTGAAATCCCTAAATATACTGATCTTTTAATAGTAAATATTGGATTTCATTGATAAAGAACAGACTAGGATTTTGTCATGCTACCTAGATTGAAAATTTAATTGTTTGAAGTTGTTTATTTTTTATGCTATGATGAATGGAGAGGACATCTCCAAAGAATAGCAAACACTTTTGGCACCATTATTGAGGAAAATTGAAGCAAAACTTTGGAGCTTGCTAGATGTTTCAAGCTGATGGTAATACATGCTTGTTCAACGTACTTTTGAATCACCAAGTGTGGCAAATATGAAAAGGTGAGTGTGTTTTCATCTTCGAAAAAGATTTCTTCATTCATCTTGTTGAAAGGGTAGTTTAAGATATAAATGTTTTTATCTAATTCCATATATGAGATTGCAATAATTCATCATAATCTTTTATCTTCATCTTTTAGAGAACCCTAGACAAATTTTCTTGATTTTTTTGCTAAAAAATAAAAACAAAAGTGTTCAGTCTTTCATGTACAAATATGAACATCCATTGGATACTCCAATCTTAGATTAGAAAAGAAGAACAATTTGAGAAGATTGAAGTAAGAAATTGTGTTAATCGAAGTTAAGATTTTCCATCAAAAAAATTGATAAAAAATGTAAAAATGGATAAACAAAAGAACTTAGTTTTCCATAGAGAATTGTGGTGTCTTTCGGGAGGGAAGGACAACAAAAAAGATTGAAGATTTGAAAATACGTATTAGATAGTAGTTAAGGACTACCAAGCCTTCATAAAATGTTAACTAAACTTTTCATGCAAAAAATTGAAAATTAGGATTGTGGGTAAATGGTATGAAAATTAGATTTAGACAAAAAATGATCATTGCATGAAAGAGTGAGTGAGAGACAGATCATAGAATTGCGATCATTAGAGCTAAGAGCAAAAAATCCAAATTTATAGCATTTCTTTGCAAACCAAGTGAAGTTAAACTTCTTCGGACCTAATATTTGAATGAGTATGAATATTTTCATTGGAAAAGATGGTAGAAAAGTAAGACATAATCATGATTATTTGAAAACTTTTTCTTTCAATAAGGAAAAGTTGTCAAAAATTTTATTTCCTTTATTGCATGGATTTTTGACAAAGAGATAAATCGTTTTGGCATAAAATATCTTCAAAAAATGCAAAAAATATTTTCGTATATAATAGACCGTGAATCATGATAGCTTGAAAAATATAAAAAATTTGATCCTCTACAAAAACATGTTTTTCTATAGACAATAAAAAAAAATCACGATCATGAGCAATAATGATTATGATAGAGAATAACAATTGTGATAGAAAATAAAGATTGTGAATGATTCGAATTTCGTGATTCTAACCTCAAAATAATGAAAATCCACCATTGTCTGAAAACATGATCATGTAGCACGATTGTCTCTAGAAAACATGATTTTGAAAACTTTGAAAAAAAGGAAACACAAACATAATTTTCAATTTCTTTTTTATTTTAATTAATCTAAAAAAATAAAAAAATCTAAAAAATGATAAAATACACTAAGTGAAAAAAAAATTGAGACTCATGATTCTCAATGAGAATCAAGATTCTCTAGATAGAATCATGATTTTACATTTGGGGTCAAAAGTCCAATCTTTTCATTAGGTAGGTGAAAACATAGATTCTAGATCAAAAAGATTGTGGGATATTAATGAGAAAAAAACTCAAAAGATAGATTAAGGTAAATCAAACTGCTAATTTCCACAAAAAAGATGAAATTAGGGTTCACTAGAGAAAAGCCCTAAACTGATGAGACTGAGGTCAACACTTATCACTAGAAATAATCAAAGACCCACAAGGTAGTAGGCACATCAAGAACAAGTTAGGTAGTAACATCAAAGCACATATCTCTCAAGAAATAGACATGGAGGAACAGGGCAAGAAGGACCATTTGACCAAGGAGATTATAGAAATACCCTCAATTACATGTATTCAAATAAGTTCGAAGAGGATGGATTGCATAGAAAGTTTCCTAGGTTTAGGAACTAAGACATTTCCTATATTTTGATACAAGTGGCTTAGCTTTAGGATGGAAGATATGAGGATAGAAATGGAAGTGTATATATATTTACAAAGAAAATCCTAATGAAACAAATGATCTAGGCTAGTGCTTAGAAAAGGAGACTTGGAATGAGAAATTGCAACAACCAAAAAACCCATGAAATAGAAGATATCACACTCCTATATAACTACAAAGAGAGAAGCTATCAAACCTCACCTAATCCCTTTCTATGAGGAGGAGAATTTGTGGGTGAGTTTGAAATGATAAGGAGGAATGAATGGAGTAAAGTTGGGAGAGGATTGAGACCATATCAAGTAGTAGAGTGTATGGAAAATCAATATAAAGATCTATAGATCCTTATGACCATGTAGTTGAGTACAATCATATCCGAAGAGTAGAAGAGATAGTAGAATACAAATCCCAATTTTAAGCCTTTGAATTAACCCTAAAAAGACGTCCCTTATCATGGTTCTTACCATGAAGAGAGTGTTTGTAAACATAGATATATTATTGCAATAATTTATAGGGGAATTTTCCAAAACATGCACCAAACATAGTACTCCTATACTAATTCACGTTGATATATCTCAGTACTAATGTGTTTGAACACTCTTAGGACCACTAGAGCATCTTTTTTCCTCGCTAGGAGATTTGTTTTCCCTTGGCTTTCACAGTCTTAGAATCACATGAAAATTGGTGAGCATACTTAGGGTGATTAGGAGTTCAAAACAACTTCACTTTAAGGTGTTGAAATTTTTATATGAGCTTGTGTTGCCCTCTAAACGCATTATTGCAATTCTTATGTAGGAAATTCCATATGTATGTATGTATGTATGTATGTATGTGTGTGTGTGTGTGTCTGTGTTTCGATTGGTGAGTACAAGTGCTTCAAAGTCTTCTACAAGTTTAGCAAAGCTCGATAAGGTAATTTAAGTCAACTTTTTGAGATACTTATTTTTTGACATTTGGTTATCTTCGTTAGTGTTCATGGCTAAAAGCAATGATGTATTCCATATGTTGGCACTTGAGGATAAGTTGGATGGTATCAATTACCCATTATGTGCATATATGATGCATCATGTATTAGTTGCAAAAAGGGACTATGAAATATTGTGTAGGGTGTCAAAAAACAACGTACTTCACCTGCAAATATAATTATTGAAGGTGATGGAGATGGTGTTGAATATGAAAATCTTCAACTTTTGGTTTGTGCTATGGTTTCTATTGAATCCACTACAAAGAGACTTTTTTGGGATGGCAGAGATGCTTGGGCACATGCATTAATAGCTTTGTCTATCAAACGTGCCATTATCCCTCATATTCCCTCTCTCAAAATAACAAAGAATGCTTGGGATACACTTAGGACTTTGTGCTAGGCATGAAATGAGGCTTGTGTAGCTTACCTCTGAAACGATTTGGAGAATAAGTATATAATTAAAGGAGACTCTATGGATAGTTTTTTGACAAAGATCAAAGTTTTGAAGGAGCAAATGAATTTTGTAGATATAGTCTAGATAGTTCACTTGTGTAGACTATTCTTAATAGACTTCTAGATTCATATGAGAATTTTGCTTATACTGTTTAGTTGATGATGAGAGGCATTCCAAATGCATTAAGATTTGAGGAGTTAGTCTCCATTTTGTTGTAGGAAGACCACTCCACGTAGAACAAGTCCATTATGCATGTTGTAGATCAAGCTTTTTTATCTTGTTAGAAGGGCAAAGGTAAATGGAGCTCATCTAGTAGTAAGCACAAATTTGCTAATTATGCAGAGTCAAAAAGGTAAGACAAAGATGAGAAGAAATCAAAAAAGCAAAAAATGTTCTTCAAATACTATAAAAGAAATGATCATGTCACAAAGAGTTGGCTAAAGCTGGCTGCAAAAGAGGCAAAGAGAAAAGAGGTTGGAGTGGTTGGTAAAGAGTCCTCTACACCCAAAACAGATTCTACTAATTTTATCTGTGTACAATTATGACCATCTTCTCATGAACAATGTATTTTTGTAGTAGACTTAGATGTTCTGTAATTTGACAATGGGTCAACCAAACATATTACCTTATAATGCAACTTTTTCACTTCAATTTAGCCTACCCCTATAGGGAATACTATCAAGTTTACTAGAAGATCCTCTTATCCTATAACACGACTTTGTAAAGGTCATTCTCACTATTGTTGATGGTAGTTCCTTCACATTGTAAGATGCTTTGTTTGTGCTAGGGATGAAGAAAAATTTGTTATTATTTTTTTTATTAGCCAAGAGCAGCTTGGTTATGAAATTTGTTGATGACAAATGTAGAGTTCATGATCTATCAGAGGGCAATGTTATTATTGTTTCTATCATTTTATGTCATGGGTTGTATAAGCTCAAAGATTATGATGAATCTATGAATGATCCAGCATTTGAACTTTGAGTTTCTAAGGCTATGTCAGATCCAAAGCACTCGCATGAAGGCTTTGCTCATCTTAATTATTCTAGTTTGCTACGCCTATAGAAATCTAAAATGGTGTCCTCTCGACCCAAACATGACGCACCTTGTAAACATGTCCATGAAGTTTGTATTTTGGGTAAAATTGCAACATTTCTCCTTCCCAAAAAACGGTTTAGTTCAAGGTAGTTAGAAATTGTAGCTTATTCATAGTGATATTTATGGTCCTATGTAGAAACCCTCTTTTGGGAACTACCTCTATTTTGTGAAATTTATTGATAATTTGTCTAGACATGCATGGGTGTATCCAGTGAAAGTAAAGGCTCAAGTAGTTATGTGCTTCAAACAGGTTTTGGTTTTGGTTGAAAATTTTTCAGCATGTAAAATGGGCACCCTCCATTTTGATCAAGGGGGGGATACATGTCTTCTAATTTTAATGCATTTCTAGCTAAACTTGAATTGACCTTCACATTGGGGGACTCGCAACATTGGAAGAATCTAGGGGAGACGTTATGAAGAGATTTCATGCAAAGCAAGAGGAGAGGGAACGAGTTCATGATAGGCATCTAAAGCCCAATCAAGTATAGGATGGTTCATTGGTCCTTGTGCATCGAATTTTGCAAGTACTTGTCAAATTGGCACCAAAGTGGCCTAGATCATACAAATTCGCAAACATATTTTGGTAAGGAGCATTACAGTTGGAAAACTTGTAAGATGCAAAGTTTCCCTTGATCAACATTTCCAAGGTCAAGACTTATCTGATTTGAAATAACAAAACTCACTAACTGTATATACCATAGTTCGAGTCATTTCATTTCTAGGGTTCTCTTTGTAGAATAGGCCAATAAATGAGAATTTTGCACTAGGAAATCTCTTAGCTAATTACCCAAATCTGCATCATCTTCATTTATGTTTCGTTAATCCATTTTTTATGTTATATTTTAATTTACTTGCACGTCATTTTTTTTCTCTGTGTGTTTTTCCTGGTATAGCATTATTGAATGCATCTATATTGGATGAGCCTATAATCTATGAATAAGTAACAAGGCTTTGGGTGTGAGTGATTCTCCTTGATTATGGAAATTCTAACAAAGGGTTAGCTGTACAAGGGGTACATGATCATTTTATGGAAGTTATCTAAGGTTATATATGAAGTTTATTTATGTATTGAATTTGTTCTAATTTGAATAAACCCAAAATGGATATCGCAGATCTTATCTATGATAAGAATTCTTGACTATCCTCCCAAATAAATTTTAGAGTAACAAATACGTTCTTGTCATTCATTAGTATTAATTTTAATCCTAAACTATAGAAGGAGTATTCTCATGAGTACTATATAAGTCAATGAAACTCAAAGATTTAAAAGGAAGGATTAGTTTATGAAGTATTCCGTATTTCAGTTCTTTGATTTCATGAATGTGTTTTCTATATTATTCTTTCGAGCTTATACATTATTTTGTTCATTAGAAGCATATCACGAAAAATAGGAGAGTTGAACACACATCATTAAAATCTACCGTAGAAGGCAACCTAGCTTATCCAGTACCATCTAGGCGCTTTCAATAGGGAGCGTCCAATCTCCTTAACCATCCCATTATGGATAGTATCCAATGAAACTAGTAGATACTTCGAGAATAGTGAATTTTGTAGATGTGTGGGGCCGACTAATAATTAACAAGGATCATATAGCTGTACTCTATGAAATACCAATACTTAAAACACAGACCATAACATGAATAGGGACTCTAGGAAGATTTATGTAGAAGCCTCGATTTAGTTACAAATCAATCCATCATTTTGTCCAAATGGTAGGAGAAGGCATTGACCAAATTTTTGGCAAATGAGAAAAGAACGATCCATTCCCTCACAGTTGCTAAACTTTCCAAAGATAATGGGTCCAAGAAAGCAACATGGCTATTAAAAACATATATGCTTGTAGCATGTGAGTTAGTGGTAGAAGACCTGAAGGATATAAATTATCATGCATGTGCATTACCACTTTGCGGTTTTAAACTAATTATAGCCTCTAAAAAGACTTTCAAATATACAGATATTAGGAGCCTAAATTACGTAGGTTTCAATTCACCATTTGATGATCTTCTTTTTAACCTAAGTGAGATACCTGATAGAATATGCTTAATGGCGTATTATAGCATGATCATATTCATGGGCAACCATTATGTACAAATATTTGAGGATGCTTTTGATTATGGAATCTTTGAAATATATTCAAAGCTTTTTGGTATACTATCTCTAGTAGTGAAAGCAATTCTAAGATCATATGAATTGTCATATACAAAATATATAAGGTAGCATGTAATAAACAAATCTATAATGACAATACAATGGAGAAAAGGAATTTTTGAGATGGTGAATGATTTGAATGTTATAAAGAGAAGGAGCCCTGACATGTTCATTCAAGTATTCCAAAGAAGCATGAAAGGCTAATGAGATCCATCCAATAGCTCTATTAAGGATTACGAAAGGAACGGAGAGGGTGAATGTTGGAAAGCACTTTTCTGTGAAGGAAAATATGAAAAACATTGTATTATAGTATAACAAAATATCCCAAATCTTGTAAATGACAAAGATTCTGCCTCATGGATAGGTGTAGCTTATTTTTTTATTGAAGTTTTAGAGGTCTTGAGATAGTATAGTTTTTTAATAATAACTTTTGAGGATGTATTTTGAGTGTGAAAAGGGACACTTGCAAATATATACAAGTCAATTATGACTCATTTTATAGAGGACCTTGTATTTTTGGAACTTAATAAGAATTTGAGAGCTATTCCTTCTTACCATTCTAGTCATCAAGCTTTAATGGTGATTTCAAGAGGATTTTTTGAGTGTTATTTATGTATTTATCTCTCTGATTAGTATTTTTTGGATCTATCATGCTTCTGTAAGTATATTTCTATCTTCTAAGATCCATTAATAAATCAAATTATTTTTTGGTCATGATTGTGTGAATCCATCATAATCAGAATTCTCTTCTCACTATGGTACAAGTACTGAAAGTTAAACTTAAATCCAAGATTGTTTTGTCATAAAAAGCAGCACAATTTAGGCACAAGAAACACTAAAATCTTACTTATAACTCGATCTACATGAGAAGTGACAACTATCAAGAACTTTTGTGAGATCTGTGATTGTATTGATCTTTTAATGATAAATGTTGGTATCCAATTATAAAGATGAGGCTAGGGTTTTAGCATGCTCCTAGGTCTGAGAGTTTGAGTGTTTGAATTTTGTTTATCCTTTATCCTGTGATTATTGGAGAGGACAACTCCAAAGAACAACAAACAATTGTTATGGCATATGCATAAGTGCTTGATCAATAACACAAATAACTACATGAAAAGGTTGTGAAATGTAATTTTGATGGAAAATTTTCTAAAAGCAAACAATATCTTCTACATCATCCACATACTTAACACATATTTCCAAGTTGTGTTGTTATTTTCGCAAAAGATTCAATTCAACACTTACGTTCATGTATGAAGGAGACATCAATTAGCTCAAACAAATGTATGACACTTTACTACCTCTTTTTGCAAGTGTATAGACAAGTGTTCATGGTCGTGGAGCAATATATAAACGTTGAGAGGTCTCAAAAGATGATATAGATCATTCCATTTCTAATCCAAATTTACATAATACACTTATCCATGAGAGGGAGGATATAGAAGAGGCAAATACTTTGTATACATGGTTGATGCATGTTTAAGAGATAGAAAATAAGATGCACATTTTCCATATGGTACTCATCTATGTTCTCATAATGTTTGTTTCATTTGCATTAAATCTGTATGGAATTGTTATCCCCAATTTCTGTGATGCTAATGAGGGTTTCTTACGAAAAAACTTCAAAAAACGTGGATGGATACTCTCGAATCAAAGTATGATTTTATTTTGAAGAATGGTACTTGACATTTATGTGATCATCTCTAGGCATAAAATGCCATTGGCACTTAATGGAAGTACAAGTTGGGAATGTACATAAGTTTCACCTTGGCATTGCATTTTGAATGGCGACTTACATGAAGAAGTGTATGTATTTCAACCTCATGCATTTTTATAGAAAGTGATATGAAAACAAAATGTGCAAGTTGAGAAACACATTAGATGGATTAAGCCAAGCATCAGGTCCTTGATATGAGAAGATACATGCATAATTGCTACGACATGGATTTAATATACTCCAACTAAGAGAGTCTTAGATGTTAAGTGTGGAGAACATGTATTTTCTATCATTCGCATTATCGTGATGATATGGTGCTCACTAGTCCTAATGAGATGCATATTGCTTAATTTAATACCAATTTGCATGCCCCTTTTGAGATGTCAAGTTTGGGGCATTTGCATCATTAATCAAGAATTCAATTTATGCAAGTTTATGGGGGCATAACTTTAGGTCAAAAAAATATATATCAACACATTATTGTATATTTTTTTTCTTTTTAAAGATTCCAAACGTATTTGCAACTCCCATAGAAACAGGTCAAGATTGAGTTCTCATGATGCTTGAGATGTATTTGATGGTGTTCTCTATCAGCACGTTGTTGGATGCTTTACTTAATTATGCAAAACACCACAAGATATTGAGTTTGGTTTCCCTCATATGAGCAAGTTTATGCATTGGTCAACTCAGAGGCATTGGTAGATAGTTAAGTGCAGCTATCTCTACTTGAGTGATGTTTGACTACTTGGATTCTTTTATCCTAATGGGGGAACATTACCACTAGATTTAGATGTCTGTTCTTTTTTACTAAAAATGGGGTAGTTTGTATGACACATGTGTGTTTAAAATGGCTTTTGCTTTGTTCTTGGTAGATTGTGCATATCTTGATTGAGATAGAAGTAGCCTACTCTTGTCACTTCTAGTTGTGTGGCTGAGTAGAGGGTAGCTCTAAAAACAATTGAGTGTATCTATATCAAAGACCTCTTAGATGATTTGAGTGTCAATCAATCTTCTCGCACCACCATCTTTACTTACAATCATATCTCATTGGTAGTTGCAAGGCACCCTTTTCTCCCTGCTCACACAAAGTATATTGAGGTGTAGTGGCATTATCTTAGGGAGAGACTCTCTATAAGGAAGATCACTTTGGCTTATATGCCCATAGAGAATAATGTTGTAGCCCTTTTCACAGAGGACCTACCTACGGATAAGTTTGAAGCTTTTAACAAATTTTTATTCTTTCTTCCTTTTGTTGATTAATTCTTTTCCACATTGCTTGAAACTTCCTTATACATGAATGTCAATGCATTGTTCACCATATCACTGGTAGGGGGAGTTTTTTGATATAGTTTGATATTGATGTGTGTACACTTAGGAACACCATAGTGTCGTCTACCCTCTTCGAGAGTTTTTTTATCTAGCTTGTATATAGGTCTATAACCCCAACGATTGACCATCTATTCTACGTTCACTTGGCAATAAAGTAAATGCTTTCTTGTTGTCTGAGCTTCTTCTTCTTTGTTGAGGTGTTGTGTGCTTTCGTAGTCCTAAAATGTCCCAACAAATACTTTGGTCTCTCTCTTCCATACATTTTATTGTAGATGAGGTGATTGCTCATGATAATAGATATGGACCATTTATTTTAAAAGATATCAATTTTGTTTTCATTATATATCAATAGAAGAAATTCATCAACCTTTAATCATGAAGAATTTACTTCATGTGGTTACCTTGAATTTTAAATCCTCGAACTTTTTTTGGTAAAGCTTTTATTCGTTTTTTATTTCTTGCATAAGCACTTTCTAAACATCCAATATTAGCACATAATTATAATTCTTTCCTAGTGTTCCTCTACATCTACATCTATCTCTTCATGTTGTATGCAACCTTGGGATTCTCCACATCTTAGTCATGCCCTTTTGTTCCCATTTGTTTATTGAATCATATTCGAATGGTTGCATGGGAGATGTAGGCTTGTTTGCCCTCTAGTTCTCCACCACTTACATTATATTTTTCTAGATCACTTCTATTAGACATTATTGTTAAGTGTTTGATAGATTACACATTTATATATTTAATGTATGATTGAATTTCACTTATCTCAACCTTAAGTTCGAGCCTCATATCATATGACCAATAATCCAAATTTTGATATGACTCATATTATGTTACTTAATACACCGACAGCTGAATATGATTCAAAGGCTAGAAGCTTGATATTATGTAACACAACAGACTCAAAATTCAAAGGCTCCAACTTAAGTTCGAGCCTCGTATCATGTGACAAAGCTTGAGCCTCATATCGTATGAGTAAACAATCCCAAACTTTGATATGATTATAAGGTCAAACTTAATAGGCTCGAAATTAATTTCGAGCCTCATATCATGTGACCCAACAATCCTAAACATATATGGTTGGAAAAACTCAGAGGCTTGAACTGATATCATGTGACTCAACAGCTGACAATTGATATTGATTCAAAGGATATTATGTGACACAACAAACTCGAAATTCAGAGGCTCGAACTCCTTATATAATGTGATACAACAGACTCAAACTTGATCTCATTTAGAGGTTTGATCCTAAGAGCTTCAAACTTAAGTTGGAGCCTCATATCATGTATAATCCCAAATTTTATGATTCTAAGGCTCGAACCTGAGAAGGTCAAACTTGAGAGGCTCGAACTTAATCTCGAGCCTCAAATCATGTGACCCAACAATCCAAACTTGACATAGATGGAAAAGGTAGGAGGCTAGAACTTAAGTTCGCCTCAAAACATGACCCAACAATCAAAACTTGACATAGATGGAACCTCTCAAGGTCGAGCTTAAGTTTGAGCCATTGATATGGATGCAAAGTCTTGGATTTAAGTTCAAACCTGATATTATGTGACACAATAGACTCAAAATCTAGAGGCTTGAACTTAAGTTCGAGCCTTATGTCATATGAGACAACATAGTCAATCTTGATGTCATTTAGAGGTTCGATCCTGAGAGGCTCGAACTTAAGTTCAAGCCTCATATCATGTATAATCTCAAACTTGATGATTCAAAGGCTTGAACCTGACAAGCTCAACCTTGAGTGGCTCGAACTTAAAGCCTCATATCATATGACCCAATAGTTTCAAACTCGATATCGGTGGAAAAGGTGAGAGAGTTTGAGCCTCATATCATGTGTCTCAATAGACTGACAATTGATATGATTCTAAAGCTCGAATTGAAGTTCGAGTCTGATATTAAGGGACATAATAGACTCAAAACTTAGAAGCTCGAACTTAAGTTCGAGCCTCATATAATGTGACTACAATAAGTGACAATTGATATCGATTCAAAAGTTTGAATTTAAGTTCGAGACTGATATTATGTGACACAACAAAGTCAAAATTCAGAGGTTTGATCATATGACACGACAAACTCAAACTTGATGTTATTTAAAGGTTCAATCATGATAGGTTCTAACTTAAGTTTGACCCTCATATCATATATAATCCCAAACTTTATGATTGTAAGGTATGAACCTGAAAAGCTCGACCTTGAGAGGCTTGAACTCATATTATGTGATCCAACAATCCTAAAATTGATATAGGTGGAAAAGGTGGAGGCTTAAGTTTGAGCCTCATATCATGGACTGACAGTTGATATGATTCTAAGGCTCAAACCGAAGTTCGAGCCTGATATTAAGGGACACAATAGATCCAAAACTTAAAAGTTCAATCTTAAGTTTGATCCTCATATCATATGACATAAGAGACTCAAATTTGATAATATTTATAGGCTTCATAATTGAAAGGTTTCGAACCTAACAAGTTCGACCTTGAGAGGCTGGAACTTAAGTTCGAGCCTAATATTATGTGAACCAATAATCCCAAACTTGATATGGGTGGAAAAGATGAGATTATCCCTTGATATGAATCTAAGGCTCGAACTAAAGTTTGAGCCTAATATTAAGAGATACAATAGACTCAAAACTTAAAACCTCTAACTTAAGTTCAAGCCTCATATCATGTGACACAACCTACTAAAACTTGACATGATTTATATGCTTGATCATGAAAGGTTCGACGATAATGATTAAAGGCTCGAACTTAAGTTCAAGCGTGATACTAAGGGACACAATAGACTCAAAACTTTGAAGTTCGAACTTAAGTTCAAGCCTCATATCATGTGAAACAACTGACTCAAATTTGATATGATTTATAGGCTTGAGCCTGAAAGGTTCAAGTCTTATAACGCAATATCAAAATTCACAGGCTCGAACTTAAGTTCGAGCCTCATATCATGTGAGTAAACAATCCCAAAATAAGTCGAAATTCAAAGACTCGAACTTAAGTTCGAGACTCATATCATATGACTAGACAATCACAAACATGATTATAAGCGTGGAACCTGATAGAGTCAAACCTAAGAGGCTCGAACTTAAGTCGGAACCTCATATCATGTAACCCAACAATCGTAAACTTGACATGGCTGGAAAAGTTGAGAGGCTGGAAGTTAAGTTTGAGCCTCACAAAATTGAATTGATTTGGAGGCTTCAACTTAAGTTCGAGCCTCTTTGTTCTTTTGCACATAAGACACAACAATCCTAAAGTTGATATGACTGGAAAAGCTGACAGGTTGGAAAAGCTGAGAGGTTCGACCTTAAGTTCGACACTTCCCAAAATTGAATTGATTCTGAGGCTCAAACTTAATAACTAACAGTTGAGTCAGAGGCTCGACCTTAAGTTTGAGCCTCCCAAAATTGAAATAATTATGGGACTCAATAACTGACAATTGATATTGATTCAAAGGCTCCAATTTAAGTTCGAGCCTGATAACACAACATACTCAAAATTTAGAGGCTCGAACTTAAGTTCGAGCCTTATATTATGTGACACAACATCGAGCCTCATATCACTTATAATCCAAACTTTATGATTCAAGGCTCGAAGCTGACAAGTTCGACCTTGAGAGGCTCGAACTTAAGTTCAAGCCTCATATCATGTAGAATCCAAACTTTATGATTTAAGGCTCGAAGCTGACAAGCTCGACTTTGAGAGGCTAGAACGTAAGTTCAAGAATCATATCATGTGACCCAACAATCAAAAATTGATATGGGTGGAAAAAGGTGAAAGGCTCGAGCTCACGTTTGAGCCTCATTTCATGTGCCTCAATAGACTAACTGTTGATATCATTCTAAGGCTCAAACTTAAGTTCGAGCCTGATATTAAGGGACACAATAGACTCAAAACTTTGAATTTTGAACTTAAGTTCAAGCCTCATATCATGAGACACAAGACACTCAAACTTGATATGATTTATAGATTTGATCCTGAAAGGTTTGAGTCTGATGACGCAATATCAAAATTCACAAGCTCAAACTTAAGTTTGAGCCTCATATCATGTGAGTAAACAATCCCAAAACTTGATATGCTTATAAGTCAAAATTTAGAGGCTCAAACTTAAGCTCGAGCCTCATATCATATGAGTAAACAATCCCAAACTTGATATGATTATAAGCCTCGAACCTGATAGGGTCGAACAGGGTCGAACCTAAGAGGCTCGAACTTAAGTTCGAGCCTAATATCATGTGACCCAGCAATCCTAAACTTGATATGGCTGGAAACGTTGAGAGGCTCGAACTTAAGTTCGGGCCTCGCAAAATTGAATTAATTTTGAGGCTCGAACTTAAGTTCGAGCCTCTTTGTTCTTTTGCACATAAGACACAACAATCCTAAAGTTGATATGATTGGAGAAGCTGGCGGGTTGGAAAACCTGAGAGGTTCGATCTTAAGTTCAAGCTTCCCAAACTTGAATTGATTCTGAGGCTCGAACTTAATAACTAACAATTGATTCTGAGGCTCGACCTTCAATTTGAGCCTCCCAAAATGGAATTGATTATGTGACTCAATAACTCACAGTTGATATGGATTCAAACGCTCCAATTTAAGTTCAAGCCTGATGACACAACAGACTCAAAATTCAGAGGCTCGAACTTAAGTTCGAGCTTATATTATGTGACCCAACAGAATCAAATTTGATGTGATTTAGAGGTTCGATCCTCAGAGGCTCGAACTTAAGTTCGATCCTCATGACCAAACAATCCGAACGTGATATGGGTGAAAAAATTGAGAGACTTGAACTTAAGTTCGAGCCGTATATCATGTGTCTCAATAGATTCACTGTTGATATGATCTTAAGGCTCGAATTAAAGTTTGTGCCTGATATTAAGGGACAAAATAGACTCAAAACTTAGAAGCTCAAACTTAAGTTCGAGCCTCATATCATGTCAAAATTCAGAGGCTCGAACTTAAGTTCGAGCCTCATATCATATGAATAAACAATCCTAAACTTGATATGTTTATAAGGCTCCAACCTGAGAGGCTTGAATCTAAGAGGCTCGAACTTGAGAGGCTCAAACTTAAGTTCGAGCCTCATATCATGTGACCCCATCATTTTAATCTTGATATGGCTGGAAAAGCTGAGAGGCTCAAAATTAAGTTCGATCCTCGCATCATGTACTCAATAACTGACACTTGATATCGATTTAAACGCTCTAATTTAAGTTCAAGCCTCATAACATAACAGACTCAAAATTCAGAGGTTTGAGTTCGAGCCTTATATTATGTGACACAATAGACTCAAACTTGATATCATTTAAAGGTTCGATCCTAAGAGGTTCGAACTTAAGTTCGAGCCTCATATCATGTATAATCCAAACTTTATCATTCAAGGCTCGAAGTTGACAAGCTCGACCTTGAGAGGCTTGAACTTAAGTTCTTGCCTCATATCATGTGACCCAACAATCCGAACTTGATACGCGTGGAAAAGGTGAGAGGCTCAAACTTAAGTTCGAGCCTCATTTCATGTGCCTTAATAGAGTGCCTGTTGATATGATTCTAAGGCTCGAACTTAAGTTCGATTCTGATATTAAGGGACACAATACACTCAAAACTTTGAAGTTTGAACTTAAGTTGAAGCCTCATATCATGTGACACAACACAAAAACTTGATACGATTTATAGGCTTGATCCTGAAAGGTTCGATTCTGATGACGCAATATCAAAATTCAGAGGCTCGAACTTAAGTTCGAGCCTCGTATCATATGAGTAAACAATCCCAAACTTGATATGATTATAAGTGTCAAATCTAAGAGGATAGAACTTAAGTTTAAGCCTCATATCATGTGACCCAACAATCCTAAACTTGATATGGCTCGAAAAGTTGAGAGGCTCGAACTTAAGTTTGGGCTTGAACTTAAGTTCGAGCCTCTTTGTTCTTTTGCACATAATACACAAAAATCCTAAAGTTGATATGACTAGAGAATCTGATAGGTTCGAAAAGTTGAGAGGTTCGACCTTAAGTTCGAGCTTCCAAACTTGAATTCATTATGAAGCTCAACCTTAATAACTGACAGTTGATTCTGAGACTCGACCTTAAGTTTGAGCCTCACAAAATTGAATTGATTATGTTATGCAATAACTGACAGTTGATATCGATTCAAACGCTCCAATTTAAGTTTGAGCTTGATGACACAACAGACTCAAAATTCAGAGGCTCAAACTTAAGTTCGAGTCTTATATTATGTGACACAACAGACTCAAACTCGATGTCATTTAGAGGTTCGATCCTGAGAGGCTCGAACTTAAGTTCGAGACTCATATCATGTGACAAAACAATATGAACTTGATCTGGGTGAAAAAACTGAGAGGCCCGAACTTAAGTTCGAGCCATATATCATGTATCTTAATAGATTGACTGTGGATATGATTTTAAGCCTCGAACGAAAGTTTGAGCCTGATATTAAGGGACACAATAGACTCAAAAGCTCAAAATTAAGTTCGAGCCTCATATCCTATCAAAATTCAGAGGCTCGAACTTATGTTCGAGGCTCATATCATATGAATATACAATCCCAAACTCGATATGATTATAAAGCTGGAACCTAAAAGGCTCGAGCTTAAGTTCGGGCGTCATATCATGTGACCCAACAATCCAAACTTGATATGGGTGAAAAAGGTGAGAGCCTTGAACTTAAGTTCGAGCCTCATTTGATGTGCCTCAATAGACTGACTCTTGATATGATTCTAAGGCTCGAAATTAAGTTTGAGCCTGATATTAAGGGACACAATAAACTCAAAACTTTGAAGTTCAAAATTAAGTTCAAGCCTCATATCATGTGACACAACTGACTCAAACTTGATATGATTTATAGGCTTGATCCTGAAAGGTGCCACTCTAATGACACAATATCAAAATTCATAGGCTCGAACTTAAGTTGGAGCCTCATATCATGTGAGTAAAAAATCCCAAATTTGATATGATTATGATTCACAATTCAAAGGCTCGAATTAAGTTCGCGCCTCATATTATATGAGTAAACAATGCCAAACTTGATATGATTATAAGCGTCGAACTTGAGAGGGTCAAACCTAAGAGGCTCTAACTTAAGTTCGAGCCTGATATCATGTGACCCAACAATCCTAAACTTGATATGGCTAGAAAAGTTGAGAGGCTCGAACTTAAGTTCGAGCCTCCCAAAATTGAATTGATTTTGAGGCTTGAACTTAAGTTCGAACCTCTTTGTTCTTTTGCATATAAGACACAACAATCCTAAAGTTGATATGACTAGAAAAGGTAAGAGGCTCGACCTAGAAAAGCTGAGAGGATCGACCTTAAGTTCGAGCCTCCCAAAACTGAGGCTCCAACTTAAGTTCGAGCCCGTTTGTTCTTTTGCACATAAGACACTGTTTAATTTGACAGGCTCAAACTTAAGTTTGAGCATACTTTGTTCAAATTTCAAAATAGTTTCAAGTTAAGAATACTATTGTAATCGAGCGGGCGTCGTTTAGCGGATGTGCCTTAAACTCTTAGGCAGATGGCTACGGGTCAAGTCTCGCCTAGGGCTGAATGCCTCAAAGTTCCTCAAGATTGGTGCCTCGTAAGGAGCCTCATATCACACTGAGACTTGATATGATTTAGAGGGTCCAACTTAAGTTGGAGCGTGATATTATGTGACACAATCAAAATTTAGAGCTTTGAATTATATATTCTGGCATAACAAACTCAAACTTCATATACTTTTCTTTTCGCTGGAGAAGTTTAGAGGCTCAAACTTAAGCTCGAGCCTTATTTCACGTGATCCAAGAGACTAAAAGGAGCTGGTATACATATAGACATACACAAAACAATGTTAGAATAGCACAAATCCCTAATTTTGAATAGCTCTTATAGTGGATTTAATAATGCATCACCACCTAGTTCAAATGAATCTATTTCAATAGATCCGCATATTTCAAATGACACCACATAATTTAATCCACATCACTCAAATGAATCAACATCATTTAATCTATCTATTACAAATGAGTTTAATTCATTTAATCCACATAATTTAGATGATACCACTTTATTTAATCCACACAATTCAAATGATACCACTTCAATTAATCCATTGAACTCAAATGATACCACTTAGTTTAATCCACATAGTTCAAATGACACCACATAATTTAATCCACATCATTCAAATGAATCCACATCATTTAATCTATCTATTAAAAATGAGTTTAATTCATTTAATCCACATTATTTAGATGATACCACTTTATTTAATCCACACAATTCAAATGATACCACTTCAATTAATCCATTGAACTCAAATGATACCACTTAGTTGAATCCACATAGTTCAAATGAGTCCACACTATTTACTCCACTTAATGTAAATAAATCTATATCATTTAATCCATATAGTTCTCTTAAAAGTCAAGCTTCAAGCTACAAATTCGTGGGGAATCTTTCATGGACATGTGGAGCAATCAAAGGAAGCCAAAAGCCACGAGATTCCATCAAGAAAAGTCACTTAACCACTCCCCAAGTCATCTCAACTAAGTCCTCCAAGTTAGGAGCCTGATTTGGAAAGGTAGTTCCTAGATTTTAGGGGCACACTTCTCACTATAAAAGGAGCATGTATCCCGACTTCTTTTGGCCCATCTTCTTGGCGTTTTAGCTCATGTAAAGTGAGCACTAAGTTCTGGAGTTGTGATAAGCAAGCCCCTTGCTTAAGCTAGCCCCTTGCTTGCTTGTTGTTTTCTTTTAGTAGGCATATCTATGTGTGTGCGAAGGCAGTGTTGCAACTCTCTACCCCTGAGTTGTTAGCATTTGTTCTCCCTCATATTGTATTCATTTGATGTAATTATTGTCTCATTGGATAGCTATTAGAGTCTATTAAATGCTCACAAAGTCTCTGGATCATTCTCTGAGTAATCTCGGAGCAACATTCATTTTAGTGAAGTTGTGTGATTGATATCTCTCTTGGTGTGTAGGCTCTGTTGGAAATATTTTGCTCTCTGTTGTAAGGGCTGGTTCTCCTTCTCTATGTATCCATTTGCTAAGATTTTGGTGTCATTGGGTAGCTATTAGAGTCCTCTAAAGTTGACGCAAGTTTGAGTTTCATTCTGTGTATAGTCTCTGAGAAAAGCTTGCTGGAGTGAAGTGAGGTATCTGCTTGACTAGCAGTTGTGAGCATTCAACTAACTCATGTTGTAGACATTGTTTCTCCTTGTGTATTTATCCATTTGAAGTGAAATTTGTTTTGTTGGAAAGCTCTTGATGTCGACTACAGGTCTACAAAAGCTCGCTGGATTTCTCTACATAAGCTCTAAGTAAGAGAATTTTTGGTGTGCAGAGGTCAAAGAAGGATACCTGTGGAGGTCATTCACGCTTCGTCATTGCTTAGGGGTTGAGATACTTCCCCCATCAGTGGTATCAGAGCATTTGGGCATCTTGGAGGTATCACATACAAGCAAGAAGACCTCTTGGAGTTGGTGGTTGAAGATTTGCATCAACAAAAACTTCTTGGAGGTAGCTCACATCAAGGGGAGGCTATTCTACTCAAATTTGCAAGAGCACAAGGTGTCCATCTAAGGAAAGCTTTGGATTGAGGTAACCTCAGAGCCTCATTTTCATTTTACACACATTGGAGCATTAGCCAAGGGCTAGGTCAAGTATCAAAGAGTAGATATGGGAGACTTCAACACTCAAATTGAAAAGCTAGACAAAGGTAACTATCAACCATGGAGATTTAGGGTCTCCAACTATCTTATGGGCAAGGGCCTTTGGGGGTTGATTAGTGGAAACGAACCAAGACCTAGGTTGGATGAGAATCCAACCAATGACCAGAGAAGGGCCTTTAGGGAATGGAATGAAAGAGACAAGAGGGTTATCTTTATTCTTTCCCAACACATTAGCAATAGCATGATCGGCCATATCCAAGACTTGGATTCAAGCATGAAGGTATGGGAGACACTTGAAAGGCTTTATTCAACAAGCACCAAAGCAAGGAAGATCCAACTCAAGAATGAGCTCAACAACCTTAGGAAGAGCTCAGGGAGTAGCATAAATGACTACATACTTAAGGTCAAGGAGTTATCAGATGCATTGGGATCCATTGGAAGCCACGTAGACGATGACGATCTTGTGGCTTATACTCTCAATGGTTTGAGAGCTGATGAGAAGTGGAAACCCTTTACCACTTCAGTTTATGTAAGGGATAATCTTCCCGATTTTGAGCAATTGGTTGCTCTCATGGTCACCGAAGAAATGAACATAGGTGGAAGTTCAACTAAAAGCAAGGATGCACAAGTTTTCTATGCAGGTAATCAAAGGGGCAAAGGAAGACGAGGACAAGGAAAGGAAGGTTTGGAGGAAGGCAAGGCCACTCAAGCAATCAAGGACATGAACAAGGCACCTCATCAAAAAGAGGGAGAGGAAGAACAAGAGGAAGAGGAGGACGACATCAACAAAACAGGAATCAAGATGGTGAAGGATGTTACATGTGTGGCAAGTTTGGCCACTATGCTAGAGATTGCTACCAAGGAGGAAACCAAAGGAGCTATAATCAAGGTTCTTCATACAAAGGCCAAGGTAATTATGCTTCTACAAGTTCAAAAAATGACAATCTCTTGATGATGCATATGAATGGGAATTCAAGCAAAGTAGATAACACTTGGTATATTGATAGTGGATGTAGCAACCATATGAGTTGCAATGCTTCTTGGTTTACTAATCTACATGTTTCCAAAGGTAAAGGACATGTAGAAACAGGTGATGATACAGCCCATGAGATCTCCCATGTTGGAGATGTAGCTTTGGATGACAAGGAGGAAGGAAGATGTCTCAAGGATGTCTTGCATGTACCTACTATCAC
Source organism: Ceratopteris richardii (assembly GCA_020310875.1). NCBI lineage: Eukaryota > Viridiplantae > Streptophyta > Polypodiopsida > Polypodiales > Pteridaceae > Ceratopteris > Ceratopteris richardii. Next base: position 118,788,907 of record CM035437.1, on the reverse strand, counting down.
AAAGAACTTGGTGTCCGTTGGGCAAATAGTTGAAAGAGGCTATCAAGTAAGGTTCAACAAAGGTGGATGCTTTGTGGAGAACCCTAAGCAAGGTTACAAGGTCATAGCAAGAGGAAAGAAGCAAGGGAGACTCTTCACTTTGGAGGTAAATTCTCATTCTACTCAACATGTCTACTTCACATATGGAAACAAGAGGATTTCGGAGTTGGACTTGTGGCACAAGAGGATAGGTCACATCAACATACAAAGAATGAAGGAAATGCAATTCAAGAGGTTGGTTGAAGGTCTTCCCAACTTCCAAGGACAAGGTATGAAGCATTTATGTGAATCTTGTCAACTAGGGAAGCAAGCGAGACTTCCATTCAAGAAGAGTGGCTACATAAGCCAACATCCATTGGAGTTGATACATACAGATGTGTGGGGGCCAACCAAAGAGCAATCCATTGGAGGTAACAAGTACTTTGTCACTTTTATAGATGATTGCACAAGGATGGTTTGGGTTTATTTCATCAAAAACAAAATCAGATGTGTTTACATGTTTCAAAGCATTCAAGGCAATGGTAGAGAAGGAAATAGGTACATATATCAAGAAGCTAAGGTCCGATGGAGGGGGAGAATATTTCTCAAATGAGTTTTCTGATTTTTTAATGGATCAAGGCATCAAGAGGCAAGTAACATGCAGGTACACACCCCAACAAAATGGAGTAGCAGAGAGAAAGAATAGATACATTGCCGAGATCGCTAGAGCAATGCTTAATGAGATGAATGTACCTAACATGTTTTGGAGTGATGCAGCAAATACCGCCGTGTATCTTATGAATAGGGCTCCTACCTCAGGGATCCATGGCTTGACACCATATCAAGCCTATTATGGTAAGAAACCTGATCTCTCCCACTTGAAGATATTTGGATGTACTTGTTATGTACATGTGCCAAGTGAATTGAGGCACAAGCTACAACCAAAGGTAGAAAAGTGTGTGTTTCTAGGATATTCAAATGATCATAAAGGTTACAGGTGCTTCAACCCAAACACAAAGGACTTGAGGATATCAAGGGATGTAGCATTTGATGAGCTACTCCCTTGGTATAAGAAGTATGATTGTATGCAGGACTATGAAGAAGAAAAGCATGGACATGATGAAGAACAAATCGACCTAGAGCTAAGCGGCCCAAGGTGTTCCACCAATGAAGATAGTTCAAGCATGAACTCACCATGGAGGGGGAGATCTTCATCAAGCTATGAAGCACAATCAATCAACAAAGGCAAAGCAACATTGGTGGAGTTGGATGAAGAAGGTAATGAAGTTGAAGATGATGAAGGACACTTGATGGAGAAAGAAGCCATGTCAAAGAAAGAGATCAAGTTCCCAAGGCAAAGGAGGCCTATTCCTCCAAAAGGTGAAGAAAGGAAGTCTTCTAGAGTTAAGTATCCAACTCAAAGGTTTACTTATGATTCATACATGGCAACTCATTATGCATATATGAACAAAGTAGTAGAAGATCATGAGCCCGATTGCTATGAAGATGCAAGCAGGTACACCGAATGGAAAGAGGCAATGCAAGAAGAGATCGACGCACTTGAGGAGAATCAAACATGGACAAGGGTTGGTGGCCAAGGGTTTTGCACAAACCTATGGAGTGGACTTTGAAGAGACATTCAGCCCCGTGGCAAAGATGAGCACCATTAGGACACTCATTGCAATGGGTGCTAGCAAAGGATGGAAGCTTTTCCAATTGGATATCAAGAATGCCTTTCTCAATGGAGACTTGGAAGAAGAGGTATACATGGAGCAACCACTAGGTTTTGTTCATAAAGAGTTTCCACATCATGTTTGTAGGTTGAAGAAGGCACTTTATGGCCTAAAGCAAGCTCCAAGGGCTTGGAACCAAAGATTGGTGGACTATTTGATCAAATGTGGTTACAATCAATGCAAGGCGGATCCATCTCTCTTCATCAAACAAAGAGGAGAACTTGTGGTCTACATGTGTGTGTATGTAGATGATCTTATCATTACAGGTAATGATACAAAGGGCATTGAGGAGATCAAGGCAAAGCTTGCAAAGGAGTTTAGGATCTCTGATCTTGGAGATCTTAGGTATTTTCTTGGCATTGAAGTTGTATAAAAAGAAGAAGGTATTATGCTCATACAAAGGAAGTATATTCTAGACCTACTTGAGAGGTTTGGGATGCTACATTGCAAGCCTATTTCAAATCCCATGGAAGTTAATGTAAAGCTAAGCTCCATTGATGGAGAGCCATTAGAGGATGTAACCTTGTATCGATCTATTGTAGGCTCTTTCAATTATGCCACAATAACTAGGCCCGATAGCATATGGAGTTGGAGTGTTATCAAAATTTATGCATAGTCCAAGGACTACACACTTGCAAGCTGCAAGAAGAATGTTACGATATCTCAAGGCCACTATAAATGAAGGATTGTTCTATTCATTTGATGATGATATGCAGGTCAAAGCTTATTCTGATGCTGATTGGGCCGGTTCAAAGGAGGATAGAAGAAGTACAAGTGGTTACCTAGTCATGCTAGGTAGCAAGATCATCTCATGGATTTCAAAGAAGCAACCCACGGTGGCATTAGCTTCCACCAAGGCTGAGTATAGAGCTTTGGCTCAAGTCACATGTGAGCTAATGTGGATTAAGAAGTTATTTATGGAGCTTAATTTGTAGGTTGACACATATCCAATTTTTTGTGACAACATGAGTAGCATTCATCTAGCATCAAATCCTGTCTATCATGCTAGAACCAAGCATATCGAAGTGCACTATCACTTCATAAGGGAAAAGGTGATATCGAAGGAAGTTTCAGTACATCATATAGGTACCAAGGACCAATTTGCTGACATGTTTACAAAGGCTTTGGATGGGATGAAGATTTCAAAATTCAAGCAATGCATCAACATGAAGGAGCTTGGATGAGGACGAAGAATTGAAGCTTGAGGGGGAGTGTTAAAAGTCAAGCTTCAAGCTACAAATGCATGGGGAATCTTTTATGGACATGTGGAGCAATCAAAGGAAGCCAAAAGCCACGAGATTCCATCAAGAAAAGTCACTCAACCACTCCCCAAGTCATCTCAACTAAGTCCTCCAAGTTAGGAGGCTGATTTGGAAAGGTAGTTCCTAGATTTTAGGGGCACACTTCTCACTATAAAAGGAGCATGTATCCCAACTTCTTTTGGCCCATCTTCTTGGAGTTTTAGCTCATGTAAAGTGAGCACTAAGTGCTGGAGTTGTGAGCATTCAACTAGCTCATGTTGTAGACATTGTTTCTCCTTGTGTATTTATCCATTTGAAGTGAAATTTGTTTTGTTGGAAAGCTCTTGGTGTCTACTACAGGTCTACAAAAGCTCACTGGAGTTCTCTGCATAAGCTCTGAGTAAGAGCACTTTTGGTGTGCAGAGGTCAAAGAAGGATACCTGTGGAGGTCATTCACGCTTCATCGTTGCTTAGGGGTTGAGATACTTCCCCCATCAAGTTCAAGTGAATATAGATCGTTTTCAATATCCGTCATATATATTTTTAAACCATATCAAGTAAGATTCGAAAATACTCTAAGTAGTTCATGTGCCTCTACTCTTTTTGATACATCTCTATCACAAGCTAGCTCTGAAGCATATTTGAACTTCTAAATCCCATTTCTATCAATGGGATAACTATTTAAATCTATATATTTCAAGAGTTGCAATAGGAGTATCGAAATTGTAAATGTCTCTTAACTTTTGTTAAAAGGTGGAGGGCTTTTGGATATACATTTGGGTGCAATCCACTAGTACTTTCGGCTCCACTCATTTTTAGTTGATATTTCCAAATCACGTAGGTTCCGAAAACAGTTTTTGATTGGTAAATATGTTGCTCTACCAAAATCACATAATTCAATATAAACATGCTCAGCGTCAAAATGCAACAAAATGTTGCTTAGATGGAGGTCGTTGTGGGAGATATTACAAGTGTGTAAAAAGGATATTGTTTGCAACAATCCATTGATTAGCTTCCAAATGTTTGTTTTCATAGTTGTTATGTCTCCTTCTGTGTGTTTAATACCTCTACTTCATGGTACATTTAAATACTCTTTTTTCATTTTCTCCATCCACATGTCTAATGTACCATCATTCCACAATTTGAAAATGAGACATGGACTTTTGCGATGATGCCTAGCTAATCCAATAGGACTAATCATTCCACTATGCATAAAAAATAAAATTGTGGCTTCATTCATGGCTTCGTTCTCTCTTGTCTATATGTCAGCACCATGTACTTTGAGTAACTTCGCGGCAAATATTTCGTTGATGAACCTTGGGTGGATTATTTTGAATTTATGAATCATTCCATATTGTCCTTCCCCTACAAGAGCAGCGTCTTCAAATTGAATTGATGAATATGGAACCAAACAAAGATTATTCGATGTTTGATCTCCCATATTCACATGTATATCTCTTGCATTTGTATTTACTGATGGTCTCTCTCCCTGTTCAGTCGTGGAAGGTTTCACTCGCTTTCCTCTCTTCATTGTTTGATAATGTAAATCAACAAATTTGATTTTGTTGATGAATCTAGGCATTGTGGTGGTATCCAACACTCATGACTCTGCTACTTTGATGATCTGTCCAAAGATACGAGTGAGCTCTTTAAACATTTGCTCATCTAATACTTATGCTCCACCGGACACACTGCCAAATTTATCTTCAATGTTGATATATGATGCTCTACATAATTGTTCAATGAAATGTTTGTAATTAAATATATCCATTGCTAGAGTGATTTCATCTTCTCGCACTCCATACATGTAGGAACACACAAAATCTTCCAAAAATTTTCGCTCCTGCTTATTTATTTTACCTGCCATCTATGCAAAAATAAGAATTGGACTATCAGATATAATTGAATATTGAAAGATAAATAAAATGATAGATACTGAAATAGATGTGTCAGTAAGTGTATGAAGAAATGATAGAAATATGGATACGCTATTAGACAAGTAGATTTATAATTAAATAAATAATATAATTCTAATCTTGAAGTGAATCAAACATTATAATGTAAAACTCAAAGAATCACACATTCATAAGAGTTCATATACACTCACTATACTATGTATGAGTGTTATCACATGAGTGTATATAACCATTGTTATAGTAACAATCATAAAATCAGACAATGACAATAGTTTTTATACACCTTATGACCTACACTAATTATGGTCTATGAATATAAGTGACTATTGTGAGAGTAAGAGTCAAAGAATCAAACAATCACAATAGTCCCTGTACACTCTCTATACTATTTTGAGAGTAAGAATCAAAGTGGCAATTTAAACAATCTCAATGGAGTTATTGCTCATTTTTATACTACTATGAGAGAAAGAATCGATGTAGCGAGTCATACAATCACAGTAGTGGTCTATTTTAAATTTGATTAATCAACATATACAAGTAAAAAATGCTTTCATGAGTTGAACATGTATACAATTGATGATTAAAATACATAAAACTCATTATATAATTACAAATCACATATAACTTAAGTTTGAGTCTCTCAGTTTTTCCAGGGAAAAGAAGAGTATTTTAAACTCAAATTTATTTTGAAATTTGAACAAAAGATGCTCTAACTTAAGTTTGAGCCTATTAAGTTGAACACTCTCCTCTATTCAAGTTGGGATCTAAGAAGCTCAAACTTAAGTTTGAGCCTCTGATCAAGTTCAAATTCGAGAAGTCAAAACTTAAGTTTGAGAGTCAGAGAGGATTGAACTTGAGTTTGAGTTTCAATTTAACTTGAAAATAGAGAGAGTTGGAACTTGTATTCAATTTTGAGTTCAAATTAAGTTTGTGTTTCTATTCAACTTTGAGTAACATAAATTCAAGTTTTGAGTGAAACCTCTATTCAACTTGAAGTCAATGAAGCATTAACTTTTGTGTGTACTGTACACACAAAAATACACACATAGAAAAATAAACATAGCAGCATTTATATATGTATACTATACATGCTGTTTGAGCCAGAAGAGTGAAATTTCAGCCACTACCAACTTTGTGCATGTATATCTACATCTATGCGAGCTCGTATCGGTAGAGTGTGTGGATGTATATGAACCTTGGCATAGGTCCTTGAACTTCACTAGACTTTTTAGTTCGCTTGTAACTCTATTTGGAAGGCAGGACTCGTGCAAAAGGAGGCATAGAAGGACATTACAACACTTGTGTAAAAATTACTGGTTTCACTACTTTGAGAAGTTCCAATTCTCACATGGAAGGTGCATGAAGTGAATTATATTCGCGACCTAATACACTATTCATTTGTATATGGGAAGCCACCTTTACCTCGCGAAATGAAGTCCTCAATTCAAAGTTACATCGGTTCCCGTTTGTATCCTCCTATATATATATATATATATATATATATATATATATATATATATATATATATATATATATATATATATATATATATATATATATATATATATATATATATATATATATATATATATATATATATATATATATATATATATATATATATATATGTGTACATATATGAGAGGCTCAAACTTAAGTTCGAGCCTTTAAATATACTTAAGGCTCGAACTTATGTTTGAGCCTCTGAATTTTGATTTTGTTGTGTCACATGATATGAGGCTCGAACTTAAGTTCGAGCTTTTGAATCATATCAAGGAGCCTGTTGAGTTACATGATACTAACTTAAGTTTGAGCCTCTCAGCTTTTCCAACGAAAAGAGAGTATTTTTAACTCCAATCTATTTGAAATTTGAACAAAATCCACTCGAACTTAAGTTAAAGCTTTTTAAGTTTAAAGGCTCAAACTTAAATTCGAGCCTCTAAATATGATATGATTGCTCAAACTTAAGTTTGAGCCTCTAAATTTTGATATTGTTACGTCTCATAATATGAGGCTCGAACTTAAGTTCAAGATTTTGAATCAGATCAATCAGTTTGTTAGGTTACATGATACGAACTCAAGTTTGAGGCTCTTAGTCTTTCCAACGAAAAGAAGAGTATTTTGAATTCAAATCTATTTTGAAATTTGAACAAAAGACGCTCGAACCTAAGTTTTATCCTGTTAATTTGAGCACTCTCTTCACATGATATGAAGCTCGAACTTAACTTTGAGCCTCTGAATATGATATGAGGCTTGAACTTAAATTCGAGCCTCTGAATTTTGAATTTGTTCCATCATATGAAGCTCGGACTTAAATTTGAGCTTTTGAATCATATGAAGTCTCAATCTGTTGAGTTATAGATATGATATGAGAACAAAAGATGCTTGAACTTAAGTTCGAGCTTCTTCAGTTAAACACTCTCCTCTATTCAAGTTGGGATCTAAGAATTTGGAACTTAAGTTTGAGCCTCTGATCAAGTTCAAATTCGAGAAGCCGAAACTTAAGTTTGAGAGTTTGATAGGATTGAACTTCAGTTTGAGTTTCAATTTAACTTGGAAATAGAGAGAGTTGGAGCCTATATTCAATTTGGAGTCCAAATTAAGTTTGAGTTTCGATTCAACTTTGCTATAACTTTTGTGTGTACTGTACACACGTATGTATACTACATAATATGCTATTTGAGCTAGAAGGGTCAAATTTTAGCAAATACCAACTTTCTGCATCTATGCGAGCTCCTATCGGTAGTGTGTGTGAATGTACATGAACCTCGGCATAGGTCCTTCACCTTCACTCGAGTTTTTAGTTCGCTCGTAACTCTATTTGGAAGCCATGACTAGTGCAAAAGAAGGCATAGGATGACATTAAAGCACTTGTGCAAAAATTGCTGGTTTCACTACTTTGAGAAGTTCCAATTCTGACATGGAAGTTGCATGAAGTGAATTATAATCGCAACCTAATACACTATTCATTTGTCTATGGGAAGCCACCTTAAGCTTGCGAAATGAAGTCCTCAATTCAAAGTTACATCGGTTCCCCTTTGTGTCCTATTGTATATATGAGAGGCTCAAACTTAAGTTTGAGTATTTAATGAGGATCGAACCTAAGTTCGAGCCTTTGAATTTTGATTTTATTGTGTCACATAATATGAGGCTCGAACTTAAATTCGAGCTTTTGAATCATATCAAGCAATCTATTTGCATGATACAAACTTAAGTTTGTGCCTCTTAGTTTTTTTAGTGAAACGAAGAGTATTTTTAACTCAAATCTATTTTCAAATTTGAACATAAGACGCACAAACTTAAGTTCAAGCTTCTTAAGTTGAGCACTCTCTTCACATGATATGAGGCTCGAGCATAAGTTCGAGCCTCTGAATATGATAACAAGGTCAAAATTCAGAGGCTTGAACTTAAGTTCAAGCTTTTGAATCATATCAAGTCTCAATCTGTGGAGTTAGATGATATGAGGCTCGAATTTAAGTTTAAGCCTCTCAGTTTTTCTAGGGAAAAGAAGAGTATTTTAACTAAAATATATTAAGTTGAGCAGTCTCCTCTATTCAAGTTGGAATCTAAGAAGCTCTAACTTAAGTTTGAGCCTTTAATCATGTTCAAATTCAAGAAGCAAAAACTTAAGTTTTAGATTCTGAGAAGATTGAACTTGAGTTTGAGTTTCAATTTCACTTGGTAATAGAGAGGGTTGGAGCCTATATTTAATTTGGTGTCCAAATTAATTTTGAGTCTCTATTCGATTTTGAGTAACATAAGTTCGAATTTAAAGTGCAACCTGTATTCAACTTGAAGTTAGTGAAGGCTATTGTATACAAAAAAATACACAAAAACAAAGATATGTATAACAACATTTATATATGTATAGTATATATGCTATTTGAGCTTTGAGGCAGAAGGTTCAAATTTTAGTTTGAGCCTCCATTTAACTTTGGGGTTTGAGCCTTTATACAATTTGGACTCGCACTTAAGTTTGAGCCTCTATTCAACTTTGATTAGAGATGATATAGCTACTCTAGAAACATAGCCTAATCCCATAAGGGGCTGCCATATGCACACTTTCACTCAACCAAATTCACACATACATATAGCTCCAGTCTTCAATAAACTTTCCCAAGGGTTTCTTAATAAACTCCATGGACACATTTTTGGGTGTTGGTTGACAAGGTCACTTTGATCTCCAAAGATCATTCCCTGGAGCCAGTTCATCCCCCTTGAAAAGTTAAGAATCCAAATCAGGTAGATCCCTTGAAATGTCTTAAGAATCCAAAGGCTAAATTTGAACGACAAATTTCAAGGAAAGTTTGCATTTGGGTCCTTGGATAGGCTTGAAATTTATGAATGAAATTTCAAGATGCCTCCAAAGAATCACCTTTGAACACGAGGGATACAATTAAGCATCTCATCGAATGCTTAGACTTGAATCCTCAAACTCGGGCACTTGAATTCCTAGCCATTGATCCAAAAAGGATCCTATGGCTAAGATGCACCGGTGCCTTTGAATGCAATAATCTTTTCTGCCTTTTAACCTACACCATCATCATAACAGAGATGCGGCTAACTACTCATGGACATTCCCATCTTGAGATTAGCCCAATTTACCATTAGATTAAGCACGATCTAGTGTGCAAGAGCATGTGTGAGACCTTTCAAAGTCCCATGACTTTTCATTATCTCTCTCTCTCTCTCTCTCTCTCTCTCTCTCTTCCCATCGACTTAATCCTAACCAATGAGTTCAATCATAAACAAGGTAGAAAGTTTCTCATTTGATGATTCAAATACAAAATTAAAAGCTGTCGCTGATCGCGATTACATGCAAGTATACATATACTTCATTGTTCTCTTGTAATAGGAGAAATTCATAGATGTGGTTCAAAATTCATGGAAACAATCAGACCCGTGAGGCAAAAAGGCTAATCAAAAGATGTCGCTGATCGTGATTACAAGTAAGCATACATATGCTTCATTATTCTCTTGTAATAGTAGAAATTCATAGACACACAGATCGGAGGTATTGAACCTACGACCTCCACAATAAGAGGCATATGTTCTACCCAACATGCCATATCGACTTGATAAAAGCAAAACGCTATTTTATATTTATATATATATCAATGGTGCACACATTGATCAGAGAAAGAGAGAGAGAGGAAGAGAAAGATAGAAAGAGAGAAAGGGAAGGGAGATAGAAAGAGAGAAAGAGAAGAAAGATAGAAAGAGAGAAAGAGAAGAAAGATAGAAAGAGAGAAGGAGAATAAGGGAGACAAAGAGAGAAAACAAGAGAGATAGAGAAAGAGAAAAGATGCAGAAAGATATAGAGATAGAAATGAAGAAAAAAAAGTGGATAGAGAGCAAGAGAAGGGAAGAGAGAAACTTGAAAAGAGATGGAGAGAGAGAAGAAGAGAATTAAGAAGGGAGAAAGAGAAAAGTAGAAAGAGAGAGAAAAGAAAGAGCAAGAGATAGAGAGAAAAGATGAATGATAAATTACAAAAGAGAGGTAGAGAGAAGTAGATGAAAGCATGTGAAGGAGAAAGCAAAAGGATGAAAGAAGAGAAAGAGATAAGAAGAAGGAGTTCATGTGTGAGAAAAAAGTTAAGATTAGAGAGAGAAGGAAAAGATTGAAAAGAGAGAGAACAGTAAAGAAAGATAAAATAAGAGAAAGAGCAAGATTAGCATAACTACCTTTACTAAAATGGCCATAACTCTCTCATATGAAACACACATTGGATGATTCCACTTGATATAGAAATTAGATTCAAAGGGCTTTCCAATGAGTGGCTGGAACCTATCATTGAATAATTTTTTTTAATATAAAGGAAGTTCGGCATTAGCCTACTCTCCCAGACTTAAATTGAATAAAGAAAAGTACAAGAGAAGGGGACTAGTGCCCATGGGACCCCCCAAATCCCACAAAGCAGGGGAAGCTTTTACAAAGCTTAGATGGCATTAGAAAGAAGGTTAATCACCCTCGCTTCACCCTCATGTGGGGCCCACTTGGGTTTAATCTTGTTATTGATCAAAAGGAGTACTTGATGATGCCTAAAGGGGGGGGGGGATTTCTTACAGTTAACAATCCTTTTGCCAAGGAGGAACAACAATTTCTCAATAGACCACTCTTTGGGGGAGTCACCGAAGTTGAAGGCACATCTTTCCCGCCATATTTTCCATAGGACCTCCCCTCTGATGGCATTCTAGAGAGTCGCGAAGCAGCCGATTGCTTCTCCCAGCAGGGCCTGCTACCAACTGAGATGTTTCTGAAGTCTAATTTTCTTTCCAACCGTCTGCCAAAGTTTGTTGGAGTTGGGGCAGGTAAAGAAGATGTGTGAAACATCTTCGATAGACCGGTAGCAGAGTTTGCACCAGGGAGGGAACCCACAAAATTTGTTAGCCTTAAGGTTGGTCCAGATTCCATGATGAAGAATTTTCCATAGAAGGAAAGACTTTTTGATTTCTATGAGGGGGTGCCAGATAGCCATGAACTTCATGTCCCACCGAAGCCGCGTCCATGACAGGCACCACTTCTTGTTAAGTTTAACGTGATAGTCAATCGTTTCTTTGATGTTTGAGATTTTTGATAGGCTGTTCCCATTGTGCCATTTGAGACCAAGCGAGCTCGACGTGTCGTGTCCCATGAGAAGGCAAACTTTGTGTTCCATTCTTCGTACGAAATGTTGATGCAAGGGTAAATATCCTCGAAGTTGATCCAACGGTTGGTGTCTTGTTTCCAAAGATGTTTCCATTTTTTGAAGCCTTTGTTCCATAAATTCTTGGCATTATGAATGTTCCAAGATTCCACACTCTAGATGCCATGGATCAGAAACCAGATAGAGCCGTTTTGTCTGATACCGGCAGCCCACTTCCAGTCTTCACTTATTCTAGTGTAGCTTTTGACTTTATTCCAACTCTTCCATAGGGAGCACACGAGATTTGAGCCTTTGGGGAAGACGGGGATCGAGGAAAACAGCAAGGTCAAGATGTCAAGATTCTTCCAATTTGGGAAACCCATGAGAGCCCACTCATTCTTGTTTCTAAAGATCAACTTGGCCCACAAGGCCTCCCCGTTGCACCAAGCCTTAATCATCCATTTGGCTGCCAGTTTGTTAGCCATGCACCCAATGTCCAGGATACCAAGCCCCCCACCTATAGAGAGCATTTAATTCTCTGCATATCATTTCAAGAGGTATGCTCCCCACTCACCTAGCTTCATCGTTTTGTCCATAACTTCCTAATAGAATATCCAAATCACGAAATTCAACTTGCTATAGAATCTATACTTCCAGACCTTTATTTTGAGTGATCATACTTCATATTTGGACCATTGCAACCCATCTACGCACAAGCGTTTAGATGGCTATTGATTGGCAAGAAACCCTTTTTGAGTGAATTGAGTATTGGATCATGATAATTAGGAATTTCTAATAATATTGTGAACCATTCTAGATAATAATGAAGTGATTTTCATACATTTGCATCATATTTTTGGTCTCGAATATATTCATTTGAATACTTTGCGCATCAAAGTTTATAATTTTGCATTGTATTTTCTTCCAGTTTTATGAAATCAACATTGGAATGTGCATGAAAGCTAGTTTTTTACATGAATTTATCTATGCACATGAAGTTACGCTAACTTATATTGATTCAAAAAAGCATAACATATCTTGTTTGTGTGTTTTTAGAATCTTTTGCAGGTGTTGAAGGCAAAAAAAAAGACATTGTTATGAGCGCCTGTAGTGACCAACAACATACTTTTGGTAACGTTTCTTATTTGTAGGTCTCTAGAGTAGAGAGAGATTGGTTTACCAACCCCTAGGCGGATGCCTATCATTGTAAAGACTATTCTTATTTTTTTCAGGCTTCATTTTCCTGGCGAAATGTGGCCAGAAATTTTGTAGCCATATGGCGTTATATGCCATGTGAAAACTAGAGTGATGTTGTTGTGAAGAGATGGATAAGTATGTGTTTGAAGATGAAGAGGTGTTGCAAAATCCTTGATCTACACCAGCCAAATAAACTCCATGAGTAGATGGTGGGCCCTTTTAGCTTGCCAATGGATGTATTAGACACCCTATGTACCTTGGAAGATCACTCTCAAAAAGATAGATCAAAACAGATAAGTTGGAGTTAGCTCAGAGGTGAAAACTTGCTATTCTTAGTTCATACACCTGTCCAGTGTTTTACATAATTCTCTGAGCACAACAGCAATTAGCTTAATTCCTCTTGGGGAAGTGTAGGTAGCTTAAAGAGCTAACTTTCAAGAGTAATCTCATCAAAAATAACAAAGCACACACTGAGAATGAGTTTTAATAAGTGATGACATCATCCCCATTTTCACGGGCTGCTACAGAAATAGACTAGTGAGCAGAAAAATCACCATAACTCAAAATGTAGGAATCCCACGATTATGAACATTTGTATCGTTATAGTAGACCGTACGCTAAAGCCAACAAGCTTTAAATCACTGAATTTGGATAAGTAACCATTGAGAAACACCTCTGACAAGATGAGTGAAAAAGTCGGGTACCTCACAGAGAGGTGAAGATGAACAGACCATGTTGACTTCAAATGAACATAACTGAAGATTGCAACATCCAAATGACATGAAAATTTATGAGCATATAGTAGACCTATAGAGCTAACTTTACCAAGTTAAATCACTAAAAATGATGCACCAAGCTCAGAGAAAACATCTCTGCAAGCTGACTGAGAAAACTGAGAGTAATGGTAGTGAGTAGTACACTTCACAAGAACATGGAAAGATGAAACCAAATAATCATGAAAATGAAAGTATATTTCTTGTACAATACAGTGACTTACTGATACATATGTGTGCCTTGTAATCACACCTTGATATGGCATAAAGCTCAGCTCTTGGAGGTCTTCACATAGGTCTCTCTAACCACGACTAAAACTGTCATCTATTTATAGTTGAGTTTGGGAGGCTAACTTCCCTCAATCACTCTCCAATCAATCAATGATTGATTTGATTCTCTACCTACCACAAATCACGAATTCGTGGCTCCTCTTTCCATTCTTGATCAAGTGGACTCAACCACTTAAGATTCTCTTACTTCTACATTAAGTAAACTCTTCAAAAGTTACAAGAGGTAGTTCACAAGTGAACTTTACATAGTCTTCTTTTTAAAGCTTTTTCTAAGACTTTGTGAGACTCAAGCCAATACTTAGGCTTGTCATAGACTTGCTCCAACAGCTCCCCCTCAAGCCAAGTATGCTTGAGGTCTTCAATCTTCCAAGATTACCTGCAAACCAATCATAGCCTTGAATTTGCAAAGCTTTGTACCATCCAATGCTTTGGTTAGAATATCTACACATTGTTGATGAGTGGACACATATGATATTTGAATCTCTTTGCTTAGAACCTTCTCTCGTACATAGTGATAATGAACTTCAATATGTTTAGTCCTTGCATGAAAAATAGGATTAGCAGCCAAATGAATAGAACTCATATTGTCACCAAAAATAGTTGGAGTTCCAAACTCCAATCCAAGATCTTTGAACAATGTCTTCATCCACATAGCTTCTTGTGTAGCTATGGCAAGACCTCTATATTCAGCTTCAGTAGAAGAGAGAGCAACTGTGGGTTGCTTCTTGGATGACCATGAAATAAGCTTTGAACCTGCAAAGGTAAGATAACCTGAAGTGCTCCTTCTATCTTCCTTGGAGCCAGCCCAATGTGCATCAGAAAATAGCTTCAAACCTAAATCAGATACATAAGGATAATAAAGTCCTTAATTTATGGTTCCTTTGAGATACTTGAGAATCCTTTTGGCAGCATCCATATGTGGTTTCCTTGGTGTGTGCATAAATTGGCTTAGCACACTCACACTGTAACATATATCTACTCTTGTCAATGTGGCATAGTTGAGACTACCCACTAGACTTTGAAATGATGTGATGTCCTCTATGAGTTCACCTTCATGTGAGCTCAATTTGTGATTGACCTCCATTGGAGTACCTGCAATCTTACAATCTTGCATCTTGAATTTTGCCAACATGTCCTTAATGTACTTCCTTTGAGTGAGAAACAAACCATGATCTTTGTAGACAACTTCCAAACCTAGGAAGTAGGTAAGTGAACCCAAATCACTTATCTTGAACTCTTCTCTCATCTGATCTTTGATCTTTTTCATACCATCTACATCATTTCCTGTCAATATAATGTCATCTACATATACACATAGATAGATGACCTCAGAATTACTCTTTTTAATAAAGAGTGAAGGATCTGCCTTGCTTGGTTGAAAGCCTTTGTCCTGCAAGAATGAAACAAGCCTGAAATTCCAAGCTCTTCGAGCTTGCTTGAGACCATACAATGCTTTGTTAAGTTTACACACATAATCAGGATAAACTTGATTCTCAAAACCAGGTGGTTGTGCCATATATACCTCTTCTGTTATCCAACCATTCAAGAATGCATTCTTTACATCTAGTTGAAGTATCTTCCAATTCTTGGAAGCGGCAATACTAAGCAAAACCCTAATAGTAGGCATCTTTGCCACAGGAGAGAAAGTCTCCTCATAATCAATTCCCTGAGTTTGTGCAAAGCCTTTTGCCACAAGCCTTGCCTTATACCTGTTAATTGAACCATCAGAATTTTTCTTGAGTTTATAGACCCATCTTGAGCCTATTACCTTCATGGATGAAGTCTTGGGCACCAAATCCCAAGTGTTGTTTTCCTCAAGTGCTTCAATCTCTTCCTTCATTGCATGCTTCCATTCTGTTTTTGCTTTGGCCTCTTCAAATGATGATGGCTCCTCTTGGTTTATGTCCTGTGCTATGTAGATAGAATGTTTAGTTACTAATGAGGTGTCAAACCCATACCTTTCTGGTTTTTTCTTTTCCTCATAGATCTTCTTAGGCCATGATGTGATGATTCTGCTTCATGTCCAAGTTCCTGGAATTTTGCTTTACCTTTAGACTTCCATGCTTTGATCTTTTCCATGTGAGATTCTTCATCATCCTCTGAGGTGTCTTGTTCTTCAATCTTTGATTGTTCTCTACCAAGCTTTGGAAAATCTTCCTCAAGATCATATGGTAAATTGATCTTCCTGCATGAATCTTCATACCATGAATTGTTCTCATCAAAAAATACATCTCTGCTTACCAAGAATCCTTTGTTGGTAGGGTTGTATAACCTGTAGCCCTTTTGATTGTTGTCATATCCAATAAATACACACCTTTCTGCCTTTGGATCCATCTTGCCTCTAACCTGTGAAGGAACATGAGCAAAAGCAATACATCCAAAAATTTTACAATGATCTAAGATTGGTCTTCTTCCATTCCAAGCCTCATATGGAGTCATCCCATCAAGGGATTTTGAAGGCAACCTGTTAATCAAGTAAGTGGCTGTAGATACAGCCTCAGCCCATAAGTAATTAGGTAAATGCTTTTCATTTAACATAGACCTTGCAGCTTCAACAATTGTCCTATTCCTCCTTTCTGCCACTCCATTTTGCTCAGGAGTGTACCTTGTAGTTACCTCTCTTTTGATTCCTCTTTCTTGAAGAAAAGAATCAAACTCGTGGGAGAAATATTCTCCCCCTCCATCTGACCTTAGCCTTTTTAGTGATTTACCTGTTTGATTCTCCACAAGAGCCAAATATCTTTTGAAACATGAAAAAACTTCATCTTTGTGTTTCATAAAGAATAGGATAGTCCATCTGCTGCAATCATCAATAAAGGAAACATAATACCTTGATCCAGATATTGAAGCTTCCTTGCTAGGTCCCCATACATCTGTATGAACCAACTCCAAGAGATCTCCATGCATATAACCTTTCTTCATGAATGGTAACCTGTGAGACTTTCCAAATTGACATGCACTGCACTTATAAATCATATGTTGTTTTGACAAATTAGGAAGTCCAAGTACACTTTGGTCCCTGCAGATTTGCTTTAATGACCTTTCACCAATATGTGCTAACCTTTTGTGCCATACTTCCAATTCTGTGAGTGTCTGACTACCATAACTAAAGAGAGCAATGTTTCTAGTGTCCTGTAATTCAAATGTGAACAATCTACCTGTCTTTTCACCTTTTGCAATTCTTCTGAATCCTTGACTTGGATCTTCAACAAATGCTCCTGCTTTTGTGAACCTGACTTGCAACCCTTTCTCTACTATCTGCCCAACACTTATCAAATTCTCTGTAATGGTAGGGACATAGAGTACCTTACTGAGTAGGTTGATGTTTCCATCAGGTGCTTTGACATTGCCTATTTTCTCCACAGGATGTTTTGTATCATCTCCTGTTTGTACCTCATGCTTATTCCTTGGATCTTCTAAATCTGATAGGAGTGCCACATTTCCTGCCACATGATTTGAACAACCTGAATCTATGTAGAAAACATGCTCATCAGATTTACCTTGTGGCATAGCCATGTTCATGATCAATAATGAATCCTCTTTGTTTGAGTCTTCTGTGTAGTTATTGTAGTCTCTCCTTCCTTTGTAGCCTCCTTGATAGTTTGAATGATTGTAGTTGTTGTAGTTGCCATGGTAGTTGTTGAACCTTCCTCTTGAGTAGCCATAACTTCCTCTATTGTATCCTCTGCCTCTTTGATTCCTGGAATTCCTAAAGCAATTTTCAGTTGTATGATTAGTTAATCCACAAATAGAACATGAGTTGGAGTCTTGGGATCTCCCCCTGCCTTGTCTACCTCCTCTTCCTCTACCTCTGCCATGTCTTCCTCTACCTGCATAGTTAGCTTGATATGTACCTGCTTCATCATCCACTTTCTTTGCCTTTCCTTTGTTATCTTTAGACTTGCTTTTATCCGTGTATAAAGCTGAAGATTGATTACCTTTAGAGCTTTCTCCATTTTTGATAAGCTTTGCCTCTTGAGTAAGTAGTTTTCCAATGAGTGTGTTGAAATCAGGTACATGCATGTCCATGTACAAATCCATAGTTGTGGTGAATGCTTCCCACTTGTCATCTGCCTTCAAGCCATTGATGACCTGCCTTACAATTTGCTCTTCATCTATTACCTCTCTAATGCTTCCCAACTGATCCGCTATGTCCTTGAGCTTTGTGACAAAATCAGTCACATTTTGTTTGGGAGCCTTCTTGAGAGTTGTGAAATCCAGCCATAGTTGATGCTTCCTAGCTTTGGTACTTGAAGAAAAGAAAGCTTCAAGTGCATCCCACACGTCTTACAACTTCTAATGTGAGGCAACAAAAAATCTGAGATAGAGTTGAGGAGATAAGACCTTGCAAGTGCATCCTTGGAGCACCATGTGCTCAATCTTTCTTGCTCTTCTTGTGTTGGTTGACTTTTGTTCCTGAAACTTGGCATAACTTCATCTCCAGCCACATAACCATATAAACTTCTACCTTGGAGATAAGCTTCCATCCTTAATGACCAAGCTGAGTAGTTACCTCTGTCCAATTTGTCAATTGATGAAGGAAATCCATCTGCCATGTTGTCCAACCTTGCTCTGATACCACTGTGAAGAGATGGATAGGTATGTGTTTGAAGATGAAGAGGTGTTGCAAAATCCTTGATCTACACCAGCCAAATGAACTCCAGGAGTAGATGTTGGGCCCTTTTAGCTTGCCAATGAATGTATTAGACACCCTATGTACCTTGGAAGATCACTCTCAAAAAGATAGATCAAAACAGATAAGTTGGAGTTAGCTCAGAGGTGAAAACTTGCTATTCTTGGTTCATACACCTGTCCAGTGTTTTACATAATTCTCTGAGCACAGCAGCAATTAGCTTAATTCCTCTTGGGGAAGTCTAGGTAGCTTAAAGAGCTAACTTTCAAGAGTAATCTCATCAAAAATAACAAAGCACACACTGAGAATGAGTTTTAACAATTGATGACATCATCCCGATTTTCACGGGCTGCTACAGAAATAGACCAGTGAGCAGAAAAATCACCATAACTCAAAATTTAGGAATTCAATGATTATGAACATTTTTATGGTTATACTAGACAGTACGCTGAGTCTAACAAGCTTTAAATCACTGAATTTGGATAAGTAACCACTGAGAAACACCTCTGACAAGATGAGTGAAAAAGTCCGGTACCTCACAGAGAGGTGAAGATGAACAGACCCTGTTGACTTCAAATGAACATAACTGAAGATTGCAACATCCAAATGACATGAAAATTTTTGAGCATATAGTAGACTTATAGAGCTAACTTTAGCAAGTTAAATCACTGAAAATGCTGTACCAAGCTCAGAGAAAACATCTCTGCAAGCTGACTGAGAAAACTGAGAGTAATGGTAGTGAGTAGTACACTTCACAAGAACATGGAAAGATGAAACCAAATAATCATGAAAATGAAAGTATATTTCTTGTACAATACAATGAATTACTGATACATATGTGTGCCTTGTAATCACACCTTGATATGGCATAAAGCTCAGCTCTTGGAGGTCTTCACATAGGTCTCTCTTACCACGACTAAATCTGCCATCTATTTATAGTTGAGTTTGGGAGGCTAACTTCCCTCAATCACTCTCCAATCAATCAATGATTGATTTGATTCTCTACCTACCACAAATCACGAATTCGTGGCTCCTCTTTCCATTCTTGATCAAGTGGACTCAACCACTTAAGATTCTCTTACTTTTACATTAAGTAAACTCTTCAAAAGTTACAAGAGGTAGTTCACAAGTGAACTTTACATAGTCTTCTTTTTAAAGCTTTTTCTAAGAATTTGTGAGACTCAAGCCAATACTTAGGCTTGTCATCGACTTGCTCCAACAGTTGTGTTGCGTGAGAAAGGAAGTATTATGTTGGCATAGTTAAAAGCATAAAAATTGATTGCTATAGATGAGAAGATGCATGAGTGGATGCATTCATACGTAGATGAAAGTTGAAGTACGTGATGCATTTTGTGTTCATAGAAGATCACTTTTATGTATCACCACAATGAGTTAGGGTGAGCATGAGGTATGTGATAGAGGTATCATGTATAAACTAATTGTGCCTTTAGAGAGTAAAGGACAAGTTATATACATCAAGAACAACTCATATATGTTTTCGAGAAGTAACACATGAGCACATAAATTGTTTTTCATGCGAGTCTGTGTACTTGATATAGACATTCATCTCGAGTCTGCACAAGAGTGCTACGGTTATGATCATCAATACAAGTATTAAGTGCTTGTATGTAATTGGTTGTCATGAGATTAATGAATTTGAAAGAAGAAGAATGAATAGAATATAGTCCATAGATATTCACTTTCACTAAATGATGGATACTATGTGAAGATTTGACTTTTCCATGAAACAATTTTGATGATTATTTGGATCCATCCAAGATAATGAATGAGTTTGTTTAATCATAAGGATTAACATGTCTCGTGATTTTTAGATTTAAAAACAATGATCGAG
Organism: Ceratopteris richardii; assembly: GCA_020310875.1. Lineage (NCBI taxonomy): Eukaryota > Viridiplantae > Streptophyta > Polypodiopsida > Polypodiales > Pteridaceae > Ceratopteris > Ceratopteris richardii. The sequence goes on along the minus strand of CM035437.1, from coordinate 118,768,627 downwards.
TAAATAGTTAGTGAGGTAGCAACCTCATAGAGATTTGGATGCTTCTCTTTGAGGGAATGCCCAAATTTATTGAAATTTTGATGGCTTGCAGCTCCTAAGTTTTTATTTAAGCTGACCAAGTTTCAAGTAATTTGAAGATGTTTAGATAGGTCAAATGACCTCTGCACTAAAAGTGTTGCTCCTAGAGATAGAGGCCTGAAACAAGTGAAATAGGCCTGTTGCAAAGGTCATTTCTCTTAATTGGTAAATCCAAATGGAATGACTTTTGTTGGAAATGCAAGATTATAAGATGCACTTTGTGTATACTAATTTTCATTATTTTTAGAGATCATTCTATAGGTCAAATAATCTCTGCACATCAAAGTGCAACCTCTGGAATTTATGAAATGATTAGAGACCATGCCACCTAGAGGTGATTGGTACTTTTAGCTCATTTGGGAGATATAAAGAAAAGAGTAAACGTTAGCCTCTGCAAATTTTTAAACTTTTGCAGGTATAGAGGCTTAGTATTTTGGTCATTGTGAGAGATCCAAATGTCGAAATACTATGAAACTTATATCAATAAAAGTAGATAGTAGTAGCTATATGCTATTAAAATTTGGAAGAAATTGGACATGATTTGAAAGGTCAAATGATCTATTCGTTTTAGACCAATCTCTGGTGAGGATTTTCCAAAGAGTGGTATTTTCATATTGGGAACTCCAATTTCAAAACTTTTTGTTGGAGAAGCTACTCCAGTATAGACTCTATGATATATCCAAAGTTCAAGGATTTTGGAATTTACCTTCATAGTTAGAAGATATTTTAAAAGTGCAGCAACATTGTTTCTAAGCTCACCTAAGTGGAGGTGTAGCAGAGATAGAATTATACCTTTGAATGAGTATTTGATTTTATTTTGAATTGAAGTTTTGTGAGACTAAACTAGATACGTTGATCTAGATTTGGGTATAAAGAAAGTGAAATTTGGAATTTGTTTGGCAGTCTAAGGGCTTCAAGAAGATGAGCCTGTACATTTTCAGAGTTGGTCGTCAAGTGTTTGACCCTTTTTAGTAAAATGGTCATAAAACGCTGAGCAAATATCCAAATCAAGTGATTTTTGTGCCTAATGAAATCTTGAGAAAATCTACAAAAGACTGAAGAATTTCATAGATTTTGGATGAGTAAAAGTTAGTTAAATTTAGGATTTAATCTGTTGTTGTTGGAAATTGTTTATGCAAGAGACATTTTTGAAAGGAAAAGACTTTTCACAGGATTTTTATGATTTTTTTTTTTTGAGATGGTGTGATCACCATGGGCTAGCTATGCCCTAGATATGTGTTTATTAAGCATTGGTTTTTGGTGACCATTCTCAGTAGGACAGAGGAGACTCTGTCGAAATTTTCAAGAATACATATAGTGCCATGAGAACATAGAACAAGAGAACTTTGCTAGTTGTTCTCATTTCAAATAATTGGATTCATAAATTTATTGTGAGTTAATATTTGATTCAAGTCGCATGAGTTGATATTTGATGCAAGCCACATCCTTCACAACTCTAGTTGAGTTGGTTTATCATTTCTCAACTCAAGATGAGTTGATGTTTTAGATAGTTATGAGTGATAGAGTCACAGGAATGACTCTGTTCTTTCCATCCAGGGAAGGAAACACTTCAGCAACACTTCGTGCTTTCATTACATTATTTATGGTTGTGAGTACTCACCGAGTTATTCTTATCATTTTTGATAGAAGTGTTCGACTTTAACCTCATACATGCATCTATGTGGAGTATAAAGTTGATGGTATGGGACATAACTATTTGTCATATCAACTCATCTTGAGTTGAGAAATGATAAATCAACTCAATTAGAGTTGTGAAGGATGCAACTTGCATCAAATATCAACTCATGCGACTTGAATCAAATACTAACTCACAATAAATTGATGAATCCAATTATTTCAAATGAGAACAACTAGCAAAGTTCTCCTGTTCTATGCTCTCATGGCACTATATATATTCTTGAAAATTTTGACAGAGTCTCCTCTATCCTACTGTATTCTATATAGTTGTAGGACATATGGTATGGGAGAGAAGTCTCTGAGATTGTACTTTTTATATGATTTGGAGTTCATTCATATGATCTTCTTATTATTAGACAACAGAGGGGCAGTTGAGATAGTCACTCTCTATGTGATCACAAACAAGGCAAGTCTGCAGGCAAGTAACCTAGAAGTGGAAAGGCAAGGTTTGCACATAAGAAGTATGAATAGGCAATTGCATTGAGAAGAAATTCACAGAGTATGTACTACTTTATTTGATATGCTTGAGAATAGGCCATGGTTCATACATAGTGTGTATGTGGTGAGCTACATGCTTAGCCTAGTGAGCTATAGTGTGCACACATCTACTTACCATTGTTTCAGTGTCTTTGGTGGACTCCTATTATGGTCCTCATTATATCTGGGAGTGCTAGATTATTACAGTAGTTTGCTTGAGACACCTCATTCCTAGTTAGGAATGATTTGATCATAGTGATGATCAGATGGTGGTTAGGGATAAAGCAAGTTTCATCCACTTGGAACATCTTGCATGTTATTATTGACAAGGTGGTGGTAGTTCCACTAGTTGCTAGACTTTCTTAGTACATCTTCACTTGGCATGATGGACTTGGTTCTAGAGAGTGGATTAGGATTTATTTTGTATGAGAGATATTTTGATCCATAGTTTGGATTATTATATATGATAGATTGAGATTTGGATCCATAGTTTGGATATGATTGATTGAGATCTTGGTCCAACACTGAGTCACAACAAAGGAGAACAAAGACATGTTCTCTTTTTCTTTTTACCTAAATACCATTATATGAAGCAAAAAAGTGGGCATTTTACAATATCTAGAAAGCATCACGAGTCTTGCTTGTAAATATTGTCCTTAGAAGCTTGATCTCATATCCCAAGTAGTCAAGATAGATATACTAAAATTCTTGCTGCCATGAAAACTAGTTGTTGAGCATGACCAAGAATCCCACATCATGATCTTGGACAATAGATTAGAGTTGAAAAGGTACATGTAAGAATTCGCGAAGCTCCTTCATTACATCTATAACCTCAACAAGCACAGAAGATAGCTAATTAAGAGTTACTCGAAAATTAGAGTACATGTGTTGTAAAAATCAGAGCATTTTAACAAGGCAATTAAGATCATCCCCTTTGTATGGTTAAGATCCCCATTGAATGCCTGGCCATATTAACAGAATATGAAATACACTTCACAAAAGCATTCCCAAGAGAAGATAATATTCAACAAAATTATACTAAGAAACATTCACACATGATCAGAGAAATGCTCAAGGTAAATCAAGCTGAACACCAAGTGGAAGCAGAACTCCAAATTATATTTCCATTAAAATGATCTTTTACATTTCATGTGTTTTACAAGAGTTATGTGAATCTACAATAGAAGCTGATCATAGCTTTCCTCAGGCTCAAGGGTATTGGTATCCTCTGGCACATTAGAACACCTATCTTGCCTCTCTTGCTCCAAGATTGGCTCTTCAAGGTCAGCCATGTCCCCAGGTTCATCTGCAAGTGGGGGAACAGGCTCCCTTGAAGCTGCTTGGAATCTCTCCGTATCTGCAATGTGCTTCCTTCCAACCTCTTGGTCTTCATCTGGGCATTCATTCAGCCCATTGATTCTCATTCTAATGAAGCTCACTTGAGCATCATCCTTCTCCACAGCTATGCAGTGCTTGAACATCTTTAAGGAGCAAGCCAGAGTCGTTCCTGAAACAGCAGAAAACCTCTTAGAGGCTTCAATCAACAATGACTAATGAAAATTGTGAAAATTGAAATTACCTGTGCCCGAAAAAAGGTCTAGGACCCAGTCATCATCATTGGAAAATAGCTGAAGCAATCTCATTATGAGTTTTTGTGGCTTCTGATAAGGGTTAACCAATGTCATGTCCCCAGCTACATGACGAAGTTTCTTGGTAACGGCTGGGAACATGAGCACATTTGAGATCCCATTCTCATTGCAATGCTCCCTGACTCTCCTTTTGCTTACTTCATCATAATAGCCCACTGTAATGCATTCAGTGGCACTCACAAACCGATGCAAAGGAGTGTGATTTATGTTTGTCTTCACCCTGCAAAAAAGAACTATGAGTCACATAGGGCATCATTAAAGCCATGGAGATAGAAAGAAGATTACTTACCAAGTGAGGCACTCCACAGCATGACATCTTGCCTTCAGAGCAGTTGAAACAGAGAAAGACTGGTCTCTACTATGGAAAATTACTATCCTCCATAGAGGAGACATAGTCAACTCTGCAAAATCAGTGACCATCTTCCGAATCTGAGGGTGTTTGAAGGGTTCATCATCATTAACTGATCCTAACATCCTAAATCCATAGGGTATGTCCGCTATGAGAAGGGAGAAACGTTTTCTAGGCACAACAGAACAAATATTATTTACATCACTACAGAACACATTGTAATATACAGGCCTAAGGGGGTCTAAGGGATTGGAGAAACATTTAAGATCGGGTTCATCATCAAAATCCATCTCCTTCGCTTTCAGTCTAGATTTCTCATGCCTTGCTCTTTGAATGTGAGCAAGGAATGCAGGGGGGCAATCATCTAGTACCTCTGTAGACTTACTTTTCCTTGGTTTCTGCAGAACAAATTGGAAAAACAATTAGAAGAGCTCTTCAGTACAGCAAACAGAACATAAAGAACGGATGTATGGCATCGATTTCTTGTTGGGGTAGATGCCTGGCATCGACTTTTGCCACGAGGTCGATGCCAGGCATCGACTTTTGTTGCAGGTCGATGCCAGGCATCGACTTATGCTTCAAGTCGATGCCAGGCATCGACTTATGCCCCCAAGTCGATGCCAGGCATCGACTTATGCTGCAAGTCGATGCCAGGCATCGACTTATGCCCCCAAGTCGATGCCAGGCATCGACTTATGCTGCAAGTCGATGCCAGGCATCGACTTATGCCCCCAAGTCGATGCCGGGCATCGACTTATGCCCCCATGTTGATGCCATGCAATGCATCAAATTGTTTAGTATGAAATATTCTGAAAAGAGAATCTACCCAATCACGAAACAGGATGAAATATTCTGATAAGGCTTTGTAGGATGATGTGGTTGGATAGTCTGCTTGGACCTCTGTCCAAGAAAAGCAACCCTGCCTCTTCATCATCACCTCCTGAATCTTCATGTACACTTTATGACTACAGACACATAAATATAAAAGCGACTAGGTTAGACAAGAAGCATGGGAGGAGGGAAAAAGGATCTGAGAATAACATACATACTTATTGAGCTCAGTCACCATCTCCTCGAGGCTTAACTCCTTCGAGATTACCCTTGACAAAGTTGATATGATCAATGTATCATCCTTGATTCCTTGAAGGGCCCTCAATGGGGTCAGCTTCATGTCCTCAAGAGCCTCTTCAATTGAAAGGTCAACTTTCCTTCCCTTTCCCCTCAGATCAATTTGTGGGTTTGGCCTCGACTTTCGTTGCTTCTGGCCCTTGACCTCCTTGTGCTCCCACATTGTGAAGATTCTATCCTGAAGATCCCAGATCTCACCTGATCTGAATGCCAGTTGAAACCATGGATCATATTTCCTCAAAGCATCTGACTTTCTATTCTCATCCAATGCAATTCCAACCTCAATAAGGCATTGCTTTCGTAGATTGGGATGTATTCTCCCAGCTTCCTTCACAAGACAATCTTCGTATTCATGGTGGAAGAACCGAATTCTCTCTATGGAGGACATTTTCTGCCTGTAGTCATTGTCGTTGTGATCCCAAGCAAGAAGCTTGGCTTCCTCAGTTGTAAGACCAGCATATATCTTACACTCTGCATACCTAAAGAAAAATGTAGTAGGGTGCTCCTTCACTAACTGTCTACGAGCCTATGCAGAGTGTGAACCTCCAATCACATAATACGTGTACTCCTCAAACAAACCCTCATTGAAATCCTCCACACAGCTGCACTCATGCGGATCCACCATGACAAGGAATGGCACAACAGTAGCATGAGGATTTATTTTCATTTTCTTCTTAAGATTTTGGACATGCAAATTATGTGGCTCCCTGATCTCAAGGGGCCTCCTCCCTGTGACTGGATCCACTGGTGGCCTGTGGATAATATTAATAGGCAGGTGGAACAACTGCCCCTTCTTCACAACTTTTCTTCTAGCTATGTCCTCCCTCATCTTATTCTGCTCAGTGCCAAGCACACCAGATGCAAGCTCTCCACCAGGTGCAACAATTATGTCCCCAGAGCTAGAGCTTGAGTCAGAAAAGTCCTCTTCTGCAATTATCTTCTTTTTCTTTTGGGGCTTTTTCTGCACACTCTGCTTACCCCTTGCCTTTACAGGGGTCGTCTTCTTGTGCTGTGTTGGCATGATATTGCCCTGTATCCATGGCATCAGGTCCTTGATGAAATTCACTGAGTCTCTGCATATCTGAGCTAGCTCTTCTGGAACACAGCACTCTGGGCACAAGAAATCCATCTTGCATATGACATTTCTTAATCCTTTCGATGTCTCCACCAAGAAAAGCAGGTTGTCAGAATCTTCATCTTCATAATCCAATTTGTAAACAAGTCCATACTGAAAACCTTGTGTTGTCGTGATCTTTCCTCTGCCATAGGCCCCTGCGAACACAAGGAGGACTGCATTCTTCTCTTCAACGTACTGAAGGCACCATTCGAGATTTGTCATGTCCCGAAGTGGACGATCTGTCCTCATGACCTCGGTCTCCCTAGACCTTTCCTTCATATTTGGATCCTCCACAGGAATTTTTATGCTACTCTGTCCACCTGAGGATATTCCTAGTGGGTTGCTGGCCTTCTCAGAGGATAATGGTGCAATAATTTTCTTTGGCTTTGCTTGGTGACCACTGCCTTTGTCACGTTGCTGGTCAGCAGAGCCCATGGTGACTCTGAGCTTCTTGATGGGCCTTTCATCCTTGTACTCCGCATCCCTGAAAGCAATTGGAAATATCAGATCAAACGTAATTGTGGTTTCAAAGGCCCAAGTCCATGCAAGGCATGGATTTTGAGCTTCAGGTCGATGCCAGGCATCGATGTTTAAGTGCATGTCGATGCCAGGCATCGACTTTGTGTGCAAGTCGATGCCAGGCATCGACTTGAGGGTGAAAGTCGATGCCAGGCATCGAGTTGGGGGTACAAGAGTCGATGCTTAGCATCCACTTTTGGGCCCAAGTCGATGCCTGGCATCGACTCTTGGGCCAAGTCGATGCCTGGCATCGACTTTTACCCTCAAGTCAATGCCTGACATCGACTTGCACACAAAGTCGATGCCTGGCATCGACTTGGGCATGAAAGTCGATGCCAAGCATCGACTTGGGCCCAAAAGCCGATGCCAAGCATCGATTTTGCACCCAAAAGTCGATGCCTGGCATCGACTTTTCAGTGAATGTTGATGCCGGCAAGTCGATGCTTGGCATCGTTCTTTGGGCCCAAGTCGATGCCTGGCATCGACTTGGGGCTGCAAGTCGATGCCAGGCATTGACTTGCACCGACAAGTCGATGCCTGGCATCGACTTGCACCTGCAAGTCGATGCCAGGCATCGACTTGGGGCTGCAAGTCGATGCCTGGCATCGACTTGCACCTGCAAGTCGATGCCAGGCATCGACTTGGGGCTGCAAGTCGATGCCTGGCATCGACTTGCACCGACAAGTCGATGCCTGGCATCGACTTGCTCCTGGAAGTCGATGCCTGGCATCGACTTGCAATCCTAAGTCGATGTCTGGCATCGACTTACACCTTAAAGTCGATGCCAGGCATCGACCTGTACATGCTTTTGATCCATATTTCTAGAGGTAAGAAAAATTAATGCCTAGAAAGCAGATATTTAGACAGACATACAGAGGGAATCTTTTTGGAATCTCTATTTATGTTATGATTTTGTCTACCTCTTGGTGCTTTTGCCAACATTCTTCTTCTCCATCAGACTTGGCTTGCTGGTATGCTGACCTCTGTGCTCCATGGCTGTCTGTGCTCTGCTGCTCTCTCTTGCTCGTGGATTTTGAAAATGCGAATGATCTCCTCCTCTGGTATTTATAGGCAATTTGGTAACTTGAACCAGAAACTAACTGGATCTAACTGAATGAGTCCACTTGCTAACTAAATCTGTCAACTTATCTAACCAGGGAATAGCACCCACACAAATAGGCTGTTTCAGAGCCACTTTAATGAAATATTCATAGACCCTTGCAACTATTATATACATTTGCATAGAAATTACATTTCAATGGCAAGAGTATGGTATGTCCATGAGGATGTCTAAACTCATGTAGAGATTTGTTTCTAAGAATCTCTTTATTGGGAGAAAATCAAGTCAAAGTTGTGTTAAATGTGGGAGACTAATGACATCTTTATTGTATTACCCTCCTCACGTTAGTTCATATTCACATTTATCTTGTAACTCACTGTTGAAATGGAAAATCACTATGAATAAACATTCTAGTACAGAACCTTGCAACTATTTATATACATTTGCATGGAAATTAAACTTCAATGGCAACAGTATGGTATGTACATGAGGATTTCTAATCACATGTAGAAGTTTTTTCTTAGAGTCTGTTGCTTGGGAGAAAACTAGGTCTAAGTTGTGAGATTAATGACATCTTTATAGTGTTATCCTCCACACTTTAGTTCATATTCACATTTATCTTGTAACACATTGTTGAAATGGAAAATCAATGTATGAATATGCTTTCTGTGTGCCTCTTTGACACATAATTCTTTTTCAATATACTTTCATCTACCTCTTTGATATCTAGCCTACACCACAATAAAACCTAATCCTTGAAATCTTAACCAAATGTAAAATTTCTTCTTGTATAGTGTTCAATGGCATAGCATATTCCAGTTGGAACTCAACTTGGATATATTCCAGTTGTAAAATTTCTTCTTGTAAAATTTCTCCAAACAATTTTATTATATATTCCTGTTGGAACTCAACTTGGATATATTTTGATTCATTCACAATGCTTAGACTGAATGACTCATATGTAGTTAGAAATCAACTGTGTTTCTCATTTGAATCAAAAGTGAATCAAATCTTTGGTTCCTTGATTAGTGTATATTTGAGTAATTAAGTGATTTGATGTAATTTGATGTTTTATGTTATTTAATGTACTTTAATAAGCTTTTGATTTCATATCTTCTTGATGTGACATTTGATGTGATATCTTCACTTGATCTCGGATTTCTACTTATTTAAAAAGGTCATTCATCTTCAGTCTTCTATGAACTCAGTGAAGATGAGCTCAATCTTTTCAGTGGATGCTTGGGCATCAGCTTCCTCTGCTCATATTGATTCATTGTTCTCAGTTGAACCTTTCCAGAGAAGTGATGATCCCTATGATTTAGAACGTGCTGATGATTCCATGTTTTCTGTTGAGTCATTTAAGTTATCCAATTCACAGTGCAATGCTACTCAACCAAATGCACCTCTTGATCTCCCATCTGATCCAACCATTGATCTCCCTTCTGACTCAAGTGCATGTGGAGCAACGAAAAAGCAAAGCAAGCTCAATCTACGATTTAAAAGAAGGTCTCCTGAAGTAAGTCGAAAAAGATTTAAATTTCTTACTTCAGATAGACAGATTGCATTGGATATTGTGAAGCATTGTTGTGGTTTGAAATGCTTGTATAATTTAGGGATGAAGAAACTAAAGCACATAAGAGAAAAATTCCTCCATTTAGATAGTGAAAGGCAAGATATATACCTTGTTTCCTGCATGCAAATGATTGAGGATAACATGTCAGTAACGCGTGTTGGTTTTGAATATTTCTTTACTCAAGGGATGCCATGCTGTAGGGCTGCATTTAAAATTGCAATGGGTGTAGGAAATTTTAGAATACATAGGGTTCAACAAGGGTTTTTTAATGGGGATCTCATTTTGGATACGTTCCATGTTGGGACCAAAGGATCTGTTGGACGTCATGCAATGAATTGGATGATGAACTATTTTAGCTTGCATTGTGAAGTTATGCCTACAACTGGAAGGTTGCACTTGTCAGATAACTTTACTCGTCGAGAGGTATTTCAAATATATAGAGAAGACATGGAAAATAGAAATGAGAAGTATGTGTTGTATCGTCACTTTACTCGATTATGGAAGGAAGAGTTTAACAATGTTTCTATTCCTCGTAAAGTTAGAATGGGTGAATGTTCAGTTTGCGCCACTTTGAAAAACATGGCAAAAGGGGCTACAACACCACAGGAAAAGCATAATTTTAAAAACCTTCTTAACAACCATCGTGAGAGTCAAGCATTAGAGAGAAAGAAAGCAATTCATCATCGAAGTAAGGCACTCAGAAATCCGGAGCGTTATATGTGTTTGTTGATCGATGGTATGGATCAGAAAAAAACTTGTTTGCCACATTTTTATCGCATCCCTAAGGACATTGGAGATGAAGTCCTTGTGCAAATGCATTTGGTTGGCGCTTTGGTATACAATGGAACTGTAATGTCCAAGGTTTTCTTCACATATCCGAATGTGCATAATGATCCAAACCTTACAGTTACTGTCATTCATCGTGTTTTGCAATCATGGAAGGGTCTTTTGCCACCAACTCTATATTTGCAACTAGATAATACTCCAAGAGAGAATAAAAATTCTACAGTCTTTGGATATTTAAGCATGCTTGTTGAAAAACAGGTATTTCAGAAGGTTAAGGTAAATTTTCTTCTGGTTGGCCACACTCATGATGACATTGATCAAATGTTCAGTACTTTCTCTAAGAAGTTGGCACGTAACAATGCTTTTACTCTTCCGATTTTATCTGAGCTGATTTCAGAAGCATATACTCCAAAACCAGAAGTTCAACACCTCACACAGATTTATGACTTTAAGCACTTTTGCTCAATGGGCCTTGATAACAGTGCTAAGGTTTTGGCTCCATTGCACAATATTAGTTTCAACCATGTATTCTTGATGAGGAGGGTTGATGAAATAACCCTTTTATTTGCAAAGCAGTATTCATCTTCTCTTGGGTGGGAGCCTAAAGAGGGATGCAGTTTCTTATTGCAGGTGCCTAATTTGTCTACTGTAACAGTGTATGGTGCAGAACAATCACCATATGAAGATAAAAACAATACAGAAAGATGTGGAAGTGTGGTTGATCAAAGTAAAAGCTGGATGCATGCACTCATTGAAAAGAGACATATTGAGCGTGCAAAAAAATATGCTGGAGATCAAGATGTATCTTGGTGGGAGGACTTTTTCAATCATCAAGAAGAGATTATACAGTATACAATTGCAGGTCACTGGCCAGTTGATGTTCCATTCACATGGGATTTTTGTACATAAAGATCCGTGAATGTGCCCAAGCATGTAATGCAGATGCACTTCAAAGTTTTATACATCCACCAGAAAGAAATATTTATGTAGGCCCAAGGATGACAAAACAGGCAGAAGCAAGATGGCAAGGAAATTTAATAGAGAAAAATGTTGGAACGCTTATTGCAGTACTTGCTGATGGTGATGAGGCTACCAGACCATTTTGGATTGCAAAGGTTTTAGAGATAACTAAAGATATTGATCAGAGAAGAATAGAGGCTTTGGTGGTGAATTGGTATTACACTAAAAGTAGTAATGCATTCACAGGTAAATATAACTTAGAAATTGTGTGTGATACTAAACGAACAGGTTCAAAAAGGAAAAAGAATATTCGAAGCACATCCACTCTTAAATGGATGATGTAGATATTCTTGTTTATGATTTTTCCTTGACAAAAACTGGTCACTTGAGGAAAGCAACCATCAACATGTAAAACAAAAGCTTCCAGATGTATGTGGTATAGGAAATCTAGGAAAACAAGAAGAGTGCATGATCCTGCAAATTTGGTATGTACGGATGAAGATAGAGCTCTTGTGGATATAGAAGAAGAAGAAGAGAGCTCTCAACAGTATGAGACTGAATCAAGTGCATCAGATGATGAGGGTGTAGACATAGATCGACAAAGTTGTGAGTTGCATTGAAGCTCTCAGACATTTTTAGTGCTTATGTAAATGCCTCAAAGTAGTTTGGTTAATGAAACCATGTTTTAGCAATTTTGAATAACAATCAGATATCCACCCATTAAAGATATGTCTAAAATGTTATTTTTGTGTAAAAACTATTGATTTCTACATTCTTATATATATTTTAGACATGTCAATGTCTTATCATATAGATTTTGGACATGTCAATGTCTTATCATATACATTTTGGGACACGTCAATGCCTAATATAGTGAAATTTTGACTACATTTTGAGCTCTTTTTTTTTTGAGAAAATGACAAAAACGTCAAAATTACTTGTTTTCACCTCATTTTTGTAATATATGTATACTGGTGTAAAGGAATTCCAAAAATGAGGTGAAAACATGTAATTTTTGACGTAAGTGTTCTCTTTTTACGACATAGTTCTCGTTTGTTACGACTCGCTGTTGTCCATAGTTTGGACGTGAGAGATTGATATTTTGTTCCATAATTTGGATTGTTGATAGGCTGTCATTTTGGATTCATAGTTTGGACTGTGATGAGATTTTCTTGAGTTTCATTTCATTACAATGAGTAAATCAAGCAGATTTACTCGAGCTTAGAGATTAAGCACTATTTGGAAAAGATTTGCATTTATCTTAAGCATTCTTCCACAAGAGTTGGGACATAGTCACATGGTTTTGAATGAGCATAGTATTTCTTTTCATTACTCTAGTGGAGTAAGTGAATTTTTCATGATTATACCATATGAAAAGTTGTCAATGAGTATTTCAGGGAGACAAGGGAAAGCTACCGAGGGCTTTATAGGTGACAAGCCGTCATAACTTAGTGGTCAAGGTCTAGGCATAAGGAGTCCGAGGATATTCCAAGTACTTATGCTGCGCACATCTAGAATCATTGAGCCTCAGAGGATTCCTACAGTATGCCCAAGGCAAGGACTACTATTTGTTGGTGAAAATGCTAGATATATAGCACAGAGAATAGTTGTCTACTTTTTGAGCACCTAGTATTTCAGACATCTAGCACACTCTACTCTTATTATTTGGAATCACAGATTTTGATTCCCAAGTTTCTAGGTCCTTCTATATCATTGAGGACAATGATCTTTACAAGGGGAGAGTGTGTTATATTCCAGAGATGTACATGCTTGGAGGAACGAGAAGTTCCTTGCTCGGGGGATAGCCAAAGCCAAAAGCTAGAGAGTTCACGAGGTGCCTACTCATGATGGCCAGATGAGTAGAGAGGCCTTAGAGAGAACTCTAGATGGTGACTAGGCAAGGGCTATAATAGGCTGGGAGGTGAGTCATTCTCCTTCTCACATTATCCACTTAGGAAGAGGCTCATTGAGTTCACACCTTAGTGTTGTAAATTAGGAGCAACTTAAGCCCCAAGTCCCTTCAATTTGCAATATTAGGCCCGAGCTAAGATTTGAAGATTTTGTTATCAACAAAAAGGAACTACCTGGAGAAGCTTGAATATCAATGTCAAGCTATTTTTTAAGATATTTAAATAACATGAATCATTCAAAAAACATAGAGTTGGAAAACATAGAATTGTCCCAAAATCATGAATAAGCCCCATTTTTCATGAATAGGCCTTCAAGGAAGATTCAGATCAAGAATGAGTAATCTTTGGAAAGCATCAAGCGCTAACATTAATGAGTAGTATTTCAAGGTTAAGAAGCTTGGAGATGATCTAGGCCCATTTAGGAGCCTGATTGAAGATGAAAATCGTCTTGTTCACACTCTCCATGGCTTGAGAGAGGATGAAAGATGATAAGCGTTGGGCACATCCAAGGATAACCAAGACTTTGTTTTTTGTGCAGATAGAGGAAATCAACTAAGGGTGGGAAATACTACTGAGGTAGAGAGAGAGGAAGGCGAAAGTCAAGCTCAAGCAAGCAAGAAAGCTTCGACCAATGTTATGGATCAACAGAAGGAGGAGGATTAGAGGAAGAGGAGCAACATCACAATGAAGAGACACATGGAGTGGAAAAGTCTACAAGTATGGAATATCATGCCATTATGCAAAGATTGTTTGTCTACAAGAGGATATATAATATAGAAAGAATTAGATGAATAATCCTAGTATTTCTACAAGAAATTCAAAAAATGATAACTTGTTTTTAATGTAGGGTTCAAGTGAAAGAATCGAATGATTTTTTAGGTGCTACATAGACATAACTTGTAGCAATCATATAAGTTGAAATAAAGATGTTTTGTGTAATTTACCCAAATATTCATGGAAATGTAGACATAGGGGATGGAATTAGCACAAATTACACATCTAGAAGATGTTGCATTGAATGGATCTAAAAGCTTCAAGGTGTTGAAGGATGTTTCACATTTTCCAACCATCTTCATGAACTTGGTTATGAGGTGAGGTTCAATGATCAACGGAGTTTTTTTGAAGACCCATATAGGAGTGCAAGCTCATAGCAAAATTAAAGATGCACAAAAGACTCTTCCCTATGAATGTAAAGCCATTGACCCCTATAATTGTGTAGGTATCATTTGGAAATAAGGAGATTCTAGAGATTGACTTGTGGCATAAAAGATGAATTTTTGTGTGATCTCGTGTGTTTTGTCTTTGTATTGGATTGTCCTTAGCATTTTTGAAGTCCATGATGTAAGCCCCTACTTGCTTTCATCCCAAGTTTGGGATAGGAAATCTAACTACCTATGTGAGGAGTGACTAGTTTCGTTTTCTTTAAGTTGTATCCATTGGTTATCCTATTGAAGGAGCCCATTTGCTATGATTTTACGTTTTTTGATAGCTAATAGAGTCTTCAAACATTGGGTTTAATATCAAGATCTATATGTACATATTTTCTAATTTATTCTCTCTAGCGTGAAAGTTGTCTCTACACAAGTGTTTGATAGTGTGAGCCAAGTAGCCTGTTTTGCAAACATTTACATTTTATGTGTGACCATACATTTTATATGAGATTTGTCTTGGTGAAAAGAATTCAATATATTTTAAGTAGTGAGCAGATCTCTAGAAATCTCTCCACCATATCTAAGAAATAATGAGAACATCCGAATAGTCTATGTGAGTGCAATTTGAGAGGTCACATTACAATTCTAGTTGCATAGGGATTTGCCAAATCTGCCAACTATTGTATCAGAACATCTTGAACTGCTAGGAGGGGCATACATTATAATTCAAAGGAGCTACTTGAGCTGGTGTTTCAAAGGTTTCTTCACCAAAGGAAGCTAGAAAAAGTTTCTTCATTAAGGGGGAGCACTTGATCCTCGTCAAGTGAAGCATCCTTAGAGTTTATCATAGAGGATCATCTTGGAGGTAATATCACTTTCTTTTGCACTAATACCACTTTAGTGAGGTATTAAGCGAGTTTTTAAGCTTAGGGAAAGCAAGATATAACTGATTTGAACACTAAAATTTAGAAACTTCAAAAAAGGAATCTAGCAACTTTGGAAATTTAGGATGTCAAACCACCTCATGGGCAAGGGCCTTGGGGACTTGATCACAAGGACTAATCCAAGACGTAGGTTGAAAAATCCAATTATGATATGTAGACACCTTCTTTTGGGAACTATCTTTACTTTGTGACTTTCATCGATGACTTTCTAGGCATGCATGGGTATATCCATTGAAAGCAAATTCTAAAGTGTTTATGTGCTTCAAACAGCTTTGAGTTTTGGCTAAAAATCTATCAGCATGTAAACTGGGCAACCTCCATTCCGATCAAGGGGGAAATATATGTCTTCTGACTTTAATACATTTATGACTGAACCTGGGATTTTTCAAAAATATTGAAAAAGGAGTTATTCTGTCCTTAACCTCACATTTTCATACCCAAGTCCCAAAAAGTCATCTTTTCCCACTACTTTCACTCTGAAGCACACCATTGAAGGTCCTATTTCTACACTCCAACCTACTTGCATCTCCTATCTCAAATTATTGTTGTAGCTTGAAGACCTTTAGCTTCAATGGCAACATCTAAAGCTTCTACGCAACCAAAAGATGAATTCCTCACATTAAGATGTCACAATATCAAAGCCATAGATGGACAGTGGCTATCACATGAGTACTCCAAAGGTGCATGGGTGTACATACAACCCTCTAGAGTTGGGCCTCATCGAGTTAGAGATCGTGGAAAATTAGATCTTCATTGGAACGGAAAGTTACTTGGCTTCAAGAAGCACAAAGCAATGGGATGGTTGATATTGTACAACATGTTTTTACAATGGCAACTATGAAACTTGAAAAGTCTAGTAGAATGAGATATCCTGTGAATTGTAAGTATTACTCTACAATATTTTAAGTTTTCTTGTCTCGGATATATTTTGAACTATTTAGATATGTTTTTGTTTGTTTCAGATATACTTACTTCTACTTTGGTGGAAGAGCAACCAGTTCATAGTCATACAGGTACTTTCCAAGCATTGCATGCAGATGTTGGTGCACTAGTCTTTCCAGAAATATCTCTTGCTCAACTTTACCATGATAGAGTTTTCTTTTACACACATAGATATGTTGTACCCTCTACAATGAATGATTTTGAAAGGTTAGAGAGAATTGAAGTACATTCTCTTCTTAGCTTGGAGTGCCCAAAACCTAATATATGGTCCATATCATCTTTGAAGCACAAGATGGTAATGGATATACATAAGTCTTTGAAATTCACATAAGTGTCTAGGTTTGTAGGTTTGCATGGTCTTTTCCCATTCATTGATTTGTATATTTATTCCAAGGATTCTCATTCCAAGAGACTTCCACCATGTTCATGTGTAAAGATATCACATATGAGGAAGTCGAAAGTCTTCTTGGTGAAAATTGGGGTTTGATAGAAGGAATTTCAAAAGGTGATAAATATGTTTGTAAAATAGGTGGAATAGGTATAGGATTTCGATATTTGAAACAACGTACTTCATTATACATCAGATTCTACTATGATCGTTGGATGTGCAAACTTCGCAAATGGATACTATTTCAAAGTTCAGAGGGATCTTTACATTCATTTGAAATAAAGCTTAGATTGCCCAACAATGAAACAAAAACTATTTTAGTGAATAATCATTGGACCTTGGCTAATCTGAGAGAACACTTGGTGATTATGGGGTTTGAAGGAATACCCAATCCAAATTCAAAATTCAAGGACTTAAGGTGAGAAATGTTTTGTGCTTTTGTTAAAGTAATCTTTTCATTATTTCTTATTTTACTTTAATGGCTTCAATTTCTTACAAATTGATTAAAGGTGTGCAGAAGATTGGAATAAAAAATGAAAGTCCTTGTACACTGGAGCAAAGATGGAATAGAACTCTCATTGTCATAGTTCTTTTGCAACCTAATAATGTCACTTCTTGGGCCCTAGTCATTGTATCTCATGGTTTTTGCACTTTCAAGAACCTTGTAAAAAGTAGGACAATCAATTCATGTTAGAAATTGTATGTACCTTCTTCTCTACAATGGTGCAAAAAGTCTATGTTCACTACTTTGAAATGTGGTTGCTCATGTTTTTTTTGTGCATTATTTTTTCATCACAAACACATTTTTTAAAATTGCACTTCTTTATTTTATACTTTAAAAAGTGGTCGAGTCAGTCTAAACACTTGAAACTACTATAAAAATGGGTTATATGTGCTCATTTCTCACATTTGCACTCTCGAAGATCTAGAAAGCATAGATAAGTCAATAGAATTCTCGTGCACAAGCAATGGCTGCTAACACTTCCACTCCCAGGAAATCTCCTCGAGATCTATTCATGGAGATTTTGGAGACGACAGACTACAACGGTCGTACAGATTTATATGACCTAGTCTGTAGAGTCCCTAATCTTGAAGGGACAATAGCCATGAATTCCGATGTGATTGTTGAGATCACATATTTTATGGAATTCTATATATACGATATGTATAGATATTATAGCATATGAGTGTAAATGGGTCCCTTGTGACCTACTTTTTCTACATTCATAAAGGAGATGAGGCATTTGCAAAGCGCTTAAGGTGTTTCATGGCTCTTGCTGAGGATTCACGGCACCTGTTAGATGACACAGTGCCCTTAATTAAACAATTAAATAAGAAAAGGAAAATGGGAAGAAAATATCTTTCCTATGTTGCAACAACCATCTTTTTTGTCAATGAGGAGCCCAAACCTACACCCATGGACCTATCCCATCTTGTTACTGGGGGTTTTGTAGATGACAAGAAGGAAGCGCTACCAAAAGCTCTCAACTTACTAGAAGAGATTCAAAAAATTTGCTGAGAATTTCCACAAGGAGTAGTGGACAAATTAAAGGAAGCCAGTACACAGAATAGTCCACCCTCCAGCCTAGAGTTCATGGAAACCACTCTACCAAAGGTAGAGATGGAAATGTTTTTAGTTGTACTTGTCGACGGAGAGAATTTTTTTTCCTGCACGATATTGAGAAGGCATTTGGTCTACGTCTCAACGAATGCCGTAGTATCTTCTGCTCAACCTCAGATGTTCCCATTGACAACACTTCTGACATAATCAAAAAGGCAACAATTCCACTTGGTGATTCAGTTGCAGACACCATTACATTTGTGTGTGAAGAGATTTTAAACCATGCCAACCAAGATGCCACTAAAGAAGATCTCGCCGCAGCAAGGGAAAGAATTTTGGAGAAGAAGATTCCAACATCCCTTGTTGTGGAGCAAAGTGGTATGGACCACTCATCGACTCCACTAGATGCAATGGGAAGAGGAGAGGATGAAGATAGGCTTCAAGATCTAAGTATCTAATGACATTTATGGTTGTCTCATATTCATACAAGATGCATCTATTTAATTTTATTGTCTATGTGTAGGAAGCAATTGAAGTGGGTAAATTTGCAGCAAGGAGTGGTGGTGACCGTGTTGCCCGTGGCCATGGCTCTTCCTTGGCACATTACATTGGAAAATTGCCAAAGGAACATTTTGTCATAATCCAAAAGGACTTTTTCCCTCCAGGACACTTCATGACTTGGTATCTGAAGACCTTGAGCAAAGTTTTGTGCCTATTTACAATAATGCAAGGGACCAATTCTATATTTCTAGTTAGGAAGTCCTTTTCCCTTTCATGAGGAGTGCATGTCTGTAATGGACTCAGATGTTTGGTACTTTGATAGTGGGGTGATCAAACATATTACCTTGCACCGTAGTTTATTCTCTTCACTCGAGCTTGCCCCTATAGGGAACACAATTACATGCCCCAAAAACTCCTCTTATCCTATTATGGGAGTTGGTAAGATCATTTTGACTACTACTCATGGTAGTTCTCTCACTTTTTCATGAGCTTTGTTTCTGCTAGGATCAAGAAAAATCCGTTATCAGATTTGGCATTAACCAAAATTGGCTTGGTTGTGAAATTTGTTTGATGACAGATGTTTAGTTTTGAATATCAAATGGGGACATCATTATTGCTTTTAGCATTTTATGTCATGGGCTATATAAGCTCATAGAATATGAAAGATCTGTAAATGATTCGGCATGTGAGGTACATGATTCTTAGGCTATGTCAGATGCAAAGCTTTGGCATGCACGGTTTGGTTATCTGAAATTTTCTAGTTTGGCATGCGTGCAAAAATCTCAAATGTTGTCCTCCTTGCCCAAACTTAAGACACCCAAAAACATGTTTCTGAAGGCTGTATTTTGGGCAAAATGCAGTGTTGATCATTTCCAAAAGATGGTTCAGTTTGAGCTATGCAAAAATTACAGCTTGTACACATTGATGTCTATGGTCCTATGTAGACACCTTCTTTTGGAACTATCTTTACTTCATGACTTTGATAGAAGATTTTTCCAAGCATGCATGGGTATATCCATTGAAGGCAAAGTCCGAAGTGTTTATGTGCTTCAAACAGTTTTTGGTTTTTGCTGAAAATCTATCAGCATTTAAAATGGGCACCCTCTACTCTGATTGAGGGGGGGAATATATGTCTTCTGACTTCAATGCAATTCTGGTAGAACGTGCTATAAAACGTCAGTGTACAATGTTTTATACACCTCAACAGAGTGGAGTTTCTAGACAAAAGAACATGTCACTCATGGTGATGGTTAGGTGTATGGTCAAGAGTAAGGCTTTACCACATAGTTTTTGGCTTAAGGATGTCATGTGCAGCATATGTACTTAACCGGTTTCCCACTAAAGCGCTATGTTCTATCACTCCATATGAGGCTTGGCATGGTCTCAAGCCATCTGTTGCTCATCCTATTTTTGATTGTCTGACATATGCATTAATGGCTTAACAACATCGTAGAAAATTGGATGATAAATAAGTAAAATGTATTTTTGTTGGGTACAGTTCTGGAAGTAAAGGCTATCGTCCGTATGATCCATAGAACAAACACACTATGGTTAGCTATGATTTTGTTTTTGTGGAAGATGCTATTCAACCATTGCTTTCATGTACTAAGGAGACATTTGTTAGCTCCAAAGACATGTATGATACTTTGTTGCCCCTTTCTACAGGTGGATAGTCTAGTGATGGTCCTAATGAGGCAACTTTTCAGCCTTGGAAGGTTTCATGTGATGATCTAGATCATCCCATTTGTGATGCAGATTTACGTGATGCACTTATTGTTGATTTTAAGGCTGATTTGCAAGCCTCATTTGAGATGTCAGATTTGGGGCATTTGCATCATTATTTTAGAGACATCTAATATTGAGGAGGAGAAAACTAGGCTAAAATGGCTGGTGTAGACTTCACATGACAGCAAATTAGATGGACCTCTCTCATATGGTACTCATTTAGGCTCTCATAGTGCCTCTTTTGCAATAGATTGCTATGCTATGGCTGCCTCTAGTCTATATGATGAGACTGAACCTATTTCGTTTGATGAAGCACAAAATTATGAACATTGGATGGCTGCAATGCAATCTGAATATGATGCTATCATAAAAAATGGTATGTAGTCTTTTTGTGAGTTGCCTCCTGGCAAGAAGGCCATTGGCACTAAGTGGGTATACAAGCTGAAGCATAAGCCTAATGGAACAGTTGATAGGTATAAGGCTAGGCTTGTTGCAAAGGATTATGCTCAGGAAAGAGTCATTGATTTTGATGAGATCTTTGCACTTACATGCCATAGGACTACTATTTGGAGCATCTGTGCACTTCCAGCTCATCATGTTTGCAGTGTACATCAGTTGAACATTAAAACAACATTTTTGAATGGTGACATACATGAAGAAGTGTATGTTTTTCATCTCCATGGCTTTGTACAAAAGGGCATGAAAACTAGTGTAGGTTAAAGAAGGCATTATATGTTTTAAAGCAAGCACCACGTGCTTGGTATGAAAAGATACATGCCAATCTGATTGCACATGGTTTTGAGAATATTCCAACTAAAAGCACCTTATATGTTAAGCATGCTAATAATGTGCTTCTAATCATTGTGGTGTATGTTGATGACATGCAGCTCATTGTTCCTCATGACATGCATATTGTTGATTTTAAGGCTGATTTGCATGCCTCATTTGAGATGTTTGATTTGGGGCATTTGCATCACTATTGGGAAATTCAGTTTATGCAAGTTGATGGTGGAAAGGGTTTGTGTAAAACAAAATATATTGACACATTATTGTAGCGTTCTAGCCTTGAAGACTATAAGCCTATTGCCACTCCTATGTAGACATGTTTACGATTGAGTCTTTAGGATGTTGCAGATGTATTTGATGTTGTTCTCTATCAGCAGGCAATTGGATGCTTCATTTACTTATGCATTGCTCGGCCAAATATTGAGTTTGTTATCTCACAAATGAGCAGGTTTATGCATTGCCCAAGTGTCAAGCATTGGCAAGCGGTTAAGTGCAACTTTGCTACTTGAGTGGTACCTAGATACTTGGATTGTTTTATCCCAAGGGGGGATCACTACTGCTAGATTTACATGCTTTTTCTGACAGTAATTGGGCTAGTTAATTTGATACTCATGTGTCCACTAGTGGTTTTTGATTCATGCTTGGTAGCTCATGTATATCTTGGTTGAGCAAGAAGTAGCCTATTGTGGCCACCTCTAGTTGTGTCGCTGAGTATAGGGCAACTTTCAGAGCGATCGTTGAGTTAGTGTAGCTCAAACTCCTTATGGCTGATTTGGGTGTTGGTCACTCTTCTTCCACCACCATCTTCACTGACAGCCAGAGCGCTTATTTGCGAGGAACCATGTGTTCAATGCTCGCACTAAGCACATTAAGGTGCATTGTCATTATGTAAAGATGAGGTTCTATGGTGGGGAGATCAGCTTGGCATATGTGCCCATGCAAGAGAACATTGCAAACCTTTTTATGAAGGTTGTGCCTAGGGAGAAGTTTGAAGCTTTCCGCAAAGATTTGGGCTTACTTCTTTTTGTGGATTGATTCCACATAGTTTGGCAATTCCCTATACATGAGTGCCAGTTCCTTGTTCACTCCATCACTCCCATGAGGGATTTGTTGATATATTTAGGTAGTGATATGTGTGAACACTCTAGGACCATCACATAACTTTTTTCCCTCTTTAGGAGGTTTTTTTCCCTCGGCCTTTATATATGCCTATTGCCCTAATGGGCTACTTATCTTTGTACATTCTAGTGGTAGTACATTCAGTATTATGTGTTGTGCCTCAAGCTTCTTCTTCTTCCTTATGTTGTTCGCATGGTTTTGGAGACATCTAACTCCAACACAAATGCCTTAACATTTGAAGATTTAGTGTCTATTCTGTTGTAGGAAGATCACTCTAGGCAGAACGGGTCCATTATGCATGTTGCAGATCAAGCTTTCCTAGCCAATTAGAAGGGCAAAGGGAAATGGAGTTGTTCTATTAGTCGGCAGAAATCTAGTAATTCTACATAATCAAAGAAGGATGACAAGGAGGAGAAGAAAACAAAAAGTAGAAATTATTTTGCAAATACTTTAAAAGAAATGATCATGTCATAAAGAGTTATCTAGAACCATATGAAGAAAGGACATAAGGAATAGAACATTCCCATACTCTCACACACAAGGAGAGGAGCATAGACAAATTGAGGCAAGGAAGAATGATCTTCCTCTACTTCTCATAAAAGAATATACAAGAATGGCCTACACAAAAATACAACAAATAAAATATGTAGCGACCAATATATAAAGAAAACCCTAATGTTTGCAAACTAGTGAGTTTTGCAAGAAGAAAATGTGTCAACATTTTAAATAGATAATTTGGGTGAAGTTCACTAAAAGAACCCACCACATATATCGGCATAAGTAGTATACATGTGAGAGAAATGAAAAGTGGTACATGTCATCATTGATTATCACGTGTTGACATTCATATCTTAAGAATAGATAGAAGGGAGGATGTAGAAAGAGGGAGGGGGAGAGAGAGATAGAGAGAGAGATAGAGAGAGAGAGAGGGAGAGAGAGAGGGGGGATGGGGGAGAGAGTGAGTGAGAGAGAGAGAGAGAGAGAGAGAGAGAGAGAGAGAGAGAGAGAGAGAGAGAGAGAGAGTAGAGAGAGAGAGAAAGAGAGAAAGGGCAGAGGAGAAATGGAGATCAAACATAAAGTGAGTGAGAGAGAGGGAGGGAGGGAGAGAGAGAGAGAGAGAGAGAGAGAGAGAGAGAGAGAGAGAGAGAGAGAGAGAGAGAAAGAGAGAGAGAGAGAGAGAGAGAGAGAGAGAGAGGCAAGTGAGACCAGTTTCTTCAAGATGTTTAAGAGCGATCTGTTGGTACTCTCAGCAAGTCCATTTGCTCCTGGGTAATAGGGAGAAGTGAATTTGTGCACAATCTGGAATGTTTTCGTAAGCACTTGCATTAAGGAATTGGCATAGTGTGTACCTTGGTCAATTACGATCTCCAAGGGCAATGCATAACGTGGAAAGATATCCTTCATTAAGCATTTAACAACCGCAGCCACTGTGGCTGATTAGAGAGCCCATGCTTCGGCCCATCGAGTAGCATAACGTGTGCATGTCAGAATATATCTGTTATTGGTAACTGTTGCCGGAGGTGTAAATTGTCCTATGAAATCCAGACCCCACTCTTGGAAGGGTTCGAGAGGCACAACAGGTTTGACAGGGGAGTACTGGCAGTATAAAGGCTGACCAGAATGCTGGCACACATCACACTGTTGTACATACTTGGTCACATCACGGTACATAGTGGGCCACCACAATCCACTTTGCAAAATCTTTCCGTGAGTCACATCAGTCGCAAAATGTCCTCCGGTTAGGGCAATATGGGCCATGGTAACCACTGAAGCAATTTCATGTGGAGGGATACATCTAAGTAATACTCCGGAGTGATCCATGTAATATAATTGTCTGACAATCAATCAAAAGCGTCGACTATACGTGGGGAGTATTCGTCTAGCAGCTGAAGGAATCATGCAAGGTGGACATCCACTAGTCAAGAACAGAAGGAAGGTGTCATAGTAAGAAGAGGGTATTGATAATTCTTGTGGATCCTCCTATCTTTTCTCTATTGCGTAGATGGCTGGTGTTGTATCGTCAATTCCCTCTGGAGGCTCACCAGAATCCAACCGAGAAAGAAAGTCAGCAAGAGTGTGTGCTGACCCTGACTGGTGGATGACAGAGTAATGGAATTCTTGAAGTAACGAGACCCACCGCGCAAGCCATCCTCCCAGATGCTGTTGGCGCACCTGATACACCAATGCGGCATGGTCTACGTGGAAGATGAAGCCTCTGCCCAACAGATAATGCCGAATTTTTTTAACAGAATAAACCAAGCCAAGACACTGTCGTTCAGTAACTGAATAGTTACATTTTGTGGGGGCCAATCTGCGGCTCGCATAATATACTGGATAAAACCATTTATCCGTCTATTGCATCACCACGTTACCAATGGCACTGTCGGAGGCGTCCACAAAAACATGAAATGGCAATTCCCAATTTGGTTCTTGTAAAATGGGAGCCTCAGTTAACAGTGTTTTCAGTCGGTCAAAAGAAAGTTGATACTCTTCGGTCCATTCAAATTGACGTGGGCTACTAGTGAGCAATCGATTAAGTGGTATTGCCAGATGGGCAAGCCAATGCAGATGTCCCCCATGCCACCGGATTTGGCCTAAAAACCGCATTATTTCTTTAGATGTCTTAGGAGTAGGAGCCTCCACAATAGCCTTCACTTTGTTTGGATCCACCTGAATACCTTGTTTGGAAATAACATGTCTGAGCAACTTACCACAAGATACAGAGAAGACCGATTTGTTCGGGTTCAAGCACAATCGATATTCCCGACACTTTGAAAAGCAACACCGTAAATGGTATAGGTGCGCCGATGTGTCACCGGATAACGAGAAGTCATCCAGATACACCCTCATAAATGTGGTGAGATAAGGGGAAAAAATTCTTGCATGCAGCATTGGAACATACTGGGAGCATTCCGGAGTCCAAATCACATTACGGTACACGCATAGACACCCTAGTTGGTAATAAATGTAATCTTGGGTATATCTTGCTCTTCCATCGTGACTTGATTGTAACCACTGTATCCATCTAGAAAGGAATACATCTCCCGACCGGCCACATCGTCTAACATGGTATCCAAGAATGGCAACGGGAATGGGTCAGGTACAGTTGCAACATAGAGTTTTCGGTAGTCCACGCATATCCGCAACTGCTTGTTTTTCTTCGGAACTATAACAATAGGAGAGATCCATTTTGCATGCTCGATGGGCAGAATAAATCCCACCTTCAACAAATGATCAAGTTTGGCTTTAACTCGGCTTTTTGAAGGGTCTTACATCCAGTTTCAGCACCACGTAGTGTTGATAAATCTGTGGGTCCAACCCCTTCATATCCTTGTAGTCCCATGCAAACACATCAGCAAACTCGCGTAAAAGCTGCAACAGGTGCTCCTGGAAAGTCTCGGACAATCCTGCCTTTATTTTTACTGGTCGTGGGTTGGTTTGATCACCTAAATTGCATGTGATCAGATGATCTTCCGGTACATAGAACTACCGGGGCCTTTCCTCATTGTCTCTGGACTGGAGTAATTGTTGTAGCATCGATTCATCCAAAGTCTCTTCAGTACTCAACTCGTGCTCGCCTATCAGAGGTACCACCAAACAAGCTGTCGGACTCTAGTTATCAACCACTGTTTGTAGATCTACAGTGCCAAGTGCAATCAGATCTTTGTTAGCCTTCAGGAAAGTCTCCTCTTCGTCATCGGAGAGACCATCCAACATGTGTACAAGCTCCGCTAAACATGGTTGCACATGGTAGTCATAGGGTTTCATATCGTCCAATGGGACAACATATTTCTGGTGATTATTTTTAAAGACTAATTCATGTGCAGACCAGTCTTGCACTACCTTAGCTTGTTTAAGCCAAGGATGTCCAAAGAGTAGATTGTAATCCAGGCTCGATTCGGGTAAATCCACCACAACAAAAGTCATTTTGAAAACAGATCCTTGTAGAGTGATCAAAATATCGCGTTGTCGGAGAGATTTACTCTCCTCACTTGAAGATTTGATCAAAGTCAAAAGGATCATAAAAGACGAAGGAATCAATTTAGCTCAAATACATAAGAGGACACAAAGATTCCGTGCGATTTTACATCATAGAGCCCAAGGGACTATTTCATTATTGTGTGCTCTTATAGTCATAAATTATAGCTTCTACAAATTTCGTCTAAGCTGAAGCTTAAAAAAGGTGATGTTCAAGAGGTGGACAAAAGATCATGGATTTTACATGTGCTCGATTATGCAAAGTGAGAGTTTTAGGATAACCATACTCTTGTGGTTTCCAACATTCGAAAGGACTGGACAACAGATAAAGGGCTCTAGAGTTCATCACAAAAGCCTCCCTCGCCCTATGGTGGAGCTTTTAGAGTTTTCCTGCAGGCAATTGTTTGCATGGGGATTTATACATTCCTGACACCCCGTGTACCTATTACTAGAATCTTTGAGCCTCAATACAGTGAATGGGGCTTTTGGAAGCAATGGGGCTACTAATTGATTACTGGCTTTACAGCATGCTGGAAGTGTTATTTTAATTGGTCTATCTTTGAATCTGCAGTGATTATATCCGGCCTTGGTTTCAATGGTTGGTCTGAGTTACAACCAACGAAGCCCAAATGGGACCGTGCAAAAACTGTGGATATAGTTGGTGTTGAACTTGCTCAAGGCAGTGCAGTTTTGCCACTTGTATGGAACATTGACGTTAGCACCTGGCTCCGACTCTATGTTTATGAGAGAGTCAGCACGAAAGGGAGGGAAGTAAGCATGTAGAGGAGTGTGCATGCAGAGGAATGGCACATGCGAAGAGGAGTGCTGTGGCTTATAAAAGGGAGAATTATTGTTGCAAAGGTCTCACTCATTTTTTGGTGGACAAGGGGGCCCAAATCATTGTTCATAATCTGGCACGGAGGTCCATGCTGATATCGAGGAGGAGCTCTCGGTTTTCATTCTGGGAGGACTGATACATAGAGGAAAAAGGCACAACAATCGGGAATCAGAGAGTGAGGCAGATCTTTTGAAACTTGGCAGTTGCAGGGGAAAGACGTTCAGATAAGGGAAAGACAATACGTGCATTCAGTGGGAGGAATTATGATGGGAATTATCTGACGCTACGCTGAGGAGGACCCGATGAAGGTTAAAAAACATACTCTAACATATGAAGTCAAAAGAGTTCTGGCAGAGAACTATGCATATGGACAAAGGCAGATTTTCATGATCAGATTTGGTAAAGAAACCATCTGAAGGAGGTGGAGGATTGAGCGCATGCTAATGAAACAAATCACAAACAGAATTGTTTTGATGTATTCAAGTGGAAGTGACTGCTGATTCATTCAATTATATCAACATATGCAATCTCTACAACGACATCCTCAACCCCTCTAGCAGAGATGATGAGAACTGTGAGCTTCTATAGGTTTGCGGTGATTTGATTATGATGAATAAACTTGCGATCTTTTATATTCTATAGGCGTGGTCTCGATCTATTTTATGTACTTATTTTCTTCTGAATGAATGCATGACAAGTTATAGGTGCACGCCCATCTCCAGCAACGTCATGACATCTAAACTCCATCAAGGGGATGTTTATTTGATCTTGTCACATTATACACATAAGAGTTTTTTTAATTAATGTGAATTGTTAGGCAACGCTTCATCCATGATTGATATCTGCGCACTAACATCTTCAAATTCTCTGTATAGCAATAACTTACCTTTGGATCAATTCTGATGCTCTCTACCTTTTGACGACCATCTATTAGGAAGATAGTCATGTTGACATATGTTGAGGTGCAATACTTTAGTGTAGAAAATATGACACAAATATTGTTATAGGTAAAACAAAACTCATTTTAGTGTATGGGAATTCACGTTTGTTTTAGTGCATGAATCTGAATGCTAGGCACACGATCGTCTCCAGCAAACAAAAGGTGTTGGAAAACTAGAGCTAGGTAGATGATCTGTTGCACACTATGCCTCTGATGTTTTCTGAAGCAGTGATTCAAAGAGTCGCTGTTCGTTGATGACCAGCTAAGGTTATGCGCTTAATGATAAGCTCCCTTAATTTCCTATGATTACTCTAGCTACTGTAGCACAGACACTTAAATCTGAGTTCAGAGGACGATTTCTGAATTACACTTTTGTTTTGCTACTTGGTTGTCATAATTGCGTCAATTATAGATATATTTGAAGGTTCCGAAAGATGAATGATTTCAGTAGAGTTAGGATTAGTTTGTATCAGTGATCACCAGAAATCTAGTTAAGTTCTATACAACGATGAGTGCTTACGTGTTTATCTTCAATGCTAATTGTTTAGCTTAATATTTCTGAGTGAAAAATCATCCATGCATACGACTGCATCAAATACTTTTATTATTCTATATTGCAAACATTGACGAATCATTGACGGAAACATCACTCTGAAAATACTCCGTTTTTACTCTGATACATATAAACAAATATGCGCTGTTAGAATTTGTACTTTGTGCAAGTCACACCAAAGTTTGCAGAAATTTACTTTGACCTAAAGAAATTGACTTTGATCATCTGTGATTTCAAACTCTTATAGTCTTATGCAGAAGCATGCAGAAAACTTCAACCAATTTTGCATAATTATTGATAGCGCATAGATAAACTGACAACGATATCTGCCACTGTTTTGATAGACTTTGCTTACTATTAATTTGAAGAGTGATGGATGCCATTGGATGCATGACAGTTATCGCCAACACTTAGTTTTTCAGTTGCATGGATCGTTGATTAGTTTGTTTTTTACAACAAAGAGCCGGACAAGATGTTACTATAGGTTATAGATTTTAGACGTTGTTTTCAATTAATGAAAGACAAGAATATACAGAAATGCATTTTAAAGACCTTAGCATTAGTATGAGTAAAACATGGATCTTAACTTTAACTTGAGTTGTGAGTAACACTTGAAGATCTTGTTCAAAGTAGTAACAGCATATTTTTTTCCTATATGAGCATGATAAATCTTTGTGATGATTATGTTCCTAAAGTTTCTTGACATGAGGATTAGTGTGCAATTGTTTGACTAATAATCTCTTGAGTTTCTATATTTTCCTCAGCTTGCTCCAAGCACCCCGCGGTCCGTTAGTGAGGCAGTGAATTGATACACTAGTCGTCACCATTCGCTCCCACAACACACCAAGCCCACCGGATACAACTCGAGAGTTGATCAGCCATACTACAAAGAATTGTGTAGGTTCAATTTGCGTCCACCCCAACATTTGCAAATGGCTGCTGTTGAAATGTTAACACCCGATCTCCCATCAATTAAGACGTGTAATTTTGTGATTTTTTTACCATACCGTAATCAGTGGTACTGTATGATCCACCATTGGGTCCGATTCCGATTGGATTGTGGTTGTTGCAAGAGCGCTCGAGGAGCGTGGACTAGCCTGCTGCTGGAATTGTTGTCAAACTCCAGGGACCAAAGCTAATAATTGAACTAAGGGCAATGTCATTGATGCCTTGGATAGAACATCCGACACCGAATTAGTTTTGGCTGTTTCCAGTACGGTCTCCAGTGTGGACTCCGGTATTGTGTGAGTTAGATTTCGCCCTTCTAGTACTTCCGGTAGTATGTTTTGCTGTGTCACTGGAATTGGATCAGGGAATACGGTTTTCTCTTGCGTTGCCCACTTGCTTGCTCTTGTAAACACCTTCTGTTGTTCTCAAATGCCGGGTTCAAAAATCTTAGCAGCTGGCTGTAACTGCGTTTCCAGAACATGTTTGAAGCACTGCTCCTTGCATGTCTACTGGTGAAATATACACCATATTTGCAATCGGATGTTGTCATTCTTTTTTTTTTGTCATACTCCCGCAACATCTTTGGAGAACCACTGGATATGCCCTATTTCCCCACAAAAATGACATTTAGGAGTTGGATTAGATGTACCTTCTCCTAACGGGCTTGCATTCCATCGAGCTTGATCAAAAGTTATTTGTTCACCCTCCTCGATAATTCCTGTATCCCTGGTACAGTGTGTTCCTCATCTATGGTGGTACATAATGGCTAGCGAGTTGTCCCTGCTCCTGAATGATGGCATTAACCGCGGATCTCCTATATACCTTGGCATTGTACGGGCAAGTCTCCATAGTGTGGTCTATTGTGTGGCAAATGGCACAATACAGTTGATTCAGCCCACATGTTGAGTTGTTGTGCCCTAGATTTTTGCATTTGGTACAGTATATCTGTTTTCAAAGGATCATCGTTAGATTGCTTGGACGCTTTCACCCACTCTAGGTCTTCGGTGAATCCACCCACTTTGTTTCTAATTGTAATGCCATAGCGATTATGGCATTCAAAGTCATTCCACCGACACAGCTTATGATCATAATCTGCTTCAATTGAGGCTTCAGTCCATTGATGAACCATTGTGTAATAACATCATTTGATAATTAGAGTGTGCTGGTGGCAGCTGCCCTAAATGAGTCCAAAATAACGTGGCATAATCTTGTACAATTTGTTGTGGTTTCTTCCTATTGTTCTGTAAATAGTCAAAAATTTTGGCGGGGTTCTTCTTTAATCGAAACCGTTGTAGAAAGGCATCCTTTACATCATCATACTACCGAAAGTGGTTCAAATCATATTCGGTTAGCCATCGTGCAGCTTCATTAACTAGGGTGGACTGGAACACAATTGCTTTGTAGGCAGGGTCTGTTGGGTAGTTCATAACTACATAATTAATCTCAAAGGTCCGCACATGCACATTTGGATCATCCCCCAAAAATCCTCCAAATTTTGTATATGTGACCCCTGTTGGCACCCGACGCGGTGGGATAACCTGTTGGTGCTGAAATTGCGGTTGCGGCTGTGGCCGTGCTTGTTGCTATTGCTATGAGCCACTCATGGTGCTGTTGTTGGTGGTGTTGTTGTTACCTAAATTTTGGGGAGATATCTCTTGATCTTCCTGAACTGTATAGTCAACTTGCTCACTTTCCGGTCCTAAAATGTCGTTGAACCGTTTTCTTAACTCCAAGTCTATCAGCCCTTCCTCAAATTTGATCTCAAAATTAGATAGACTTGCACCGAAAAATGATGAACGCAGTAAGTGTCCACCAGACAGTACCGTAGTTTTACCGAAAAACTTTGAATTGCTGCCAAGTGATACGGAACTCCCATTGAAATCCACAGAAGTCTCACCGAACCAGGCTACACTATCATCGAAAATGTTCTCACCTGATAACACGAACCTGTCACCAAAAATGACAAAATTCTGACCAGATAATGTGGAACTGACTCTGCACTGCATCTCTATACAACCAGAAATCATTGTACTTTCTCCAAAAGGTACCGAACTCGCACCGAAATTCACCGGAATCTCGTTTTGTGCTACCGAACTAGCATTGGAATCACTACTGGCTGGCTGTACCGAACCTTCTGCAACTGGACTTAACTCTCGTGTACTTCTACGACTAGGGGGTGTTCCTAATAAGTTTGGAATTGCCTAGGGATGTTGATCTCTGCGGTATTTGGGGTATGATTCACCGGAGCGTGTTACCGAAATATATCAATGAATTCTTCGTCAAGCTTTAATCTTCTATGCAAACAACTACTCTATTTCCCACAAGCGGCACCAGTGTTAAATGTTATAACCTTTTTATAGTTTAAGGTTAATTCACTCACGGTTCTTGGGATGGTGAGGGGTCTGTAATTAGATAACCTATGTATATTTTTCCAAACTATAGTTAAGATTATATGACTTCATCGCATTAAGCGCTAACATATTCTCTTCCATTACTACTCAAATATGTAAGTAACGCACTTTCACGTCAGAAAGTTTACGGCAGAGTCCTTAACTTAGCGCATTAATCAAATAACTTAATACTTCATTAAATTCACTTAATGCTTAAACTTAATAAAAAAGACAGACTCAGTTACACAGAGTTCCACAACAGCGCTCGCTTTCGGCTTCTCGCCCATACCACAGTCCGGCGGATCTACCTTCTGCTTACCGTGATTCTTTCATTAATCTGGTCAAAGGATACAATGTTACACTACGCCTTTTCATCTTGTGCGCGTCTTTTCAAGATATAATTACAAGAAATATGAGTTCCTTTCCGGCGGCTTACACCTATTATCCAAGTATGTGGCTGTATTTAAAGCTTCAATCCACAAATAATTGGGACAATTTTTATCTTTCATCATTGACCTTGCAAACTCAACAAGAGTTCTATTTCTCCTTTCTGCTGAACCATTTTGTTGAGGAGAGTACCTACAAGTAACTTCTCTTTTTATACGTGCATTCCACAAGTAATCACTAAATGCATAAGAGAAATACTCTCTCCCTCCATTTGACCTTAGTCTCTTCAATTTTTGTCATGTGATTCTATCTGCATACACATGATAATGTCTAAATGTATTGAACACCTCTGATTTATCTTTGATCACATATATGGTGATCCACCTTGTAGCATCATCAAGATAAATCACATAATATCTTGAACCATTAATAATGAAATCCTTTGATTGTCCCCACACATCTGTCTGTACCAATTCAAGATTCTCTAAATACATGAAACCATGCTTAGTATATGATTGCTTATGAGCCTTACCTAATTGACATGCCTCACATCTGTATGTCATATATTGACCTACAACATTAGGTAACCCAAACACTGAACCGTTGTTAATCATATCCTTAATACCTCTTTCATTGAAATGTCCAAGCCTTTTATTCCAAACATCTAACTCAGAGATCTTAAGTCCTCCATAAGTGAACAAGGCATGACCAACATTGCCTTGAATCTTCAATGTGAAGAGCCTTCCTTCTTTGTTCCATGAAAAAATCTGTTTATACCCATTGCTAAGGTCTTCCACAAAAACTCCATCATTAGTGAACCTCACTTCATAACCTTTCTCAACAATTTGCCCTACACTTACAAGATTCTTTGGAATTGTAGAACCACATTATGCTTTGTATTATCACCTATTTGAAGTACATGATTAGTCACCTTATTCTCCAAATCATTCATCAAAGCTATGTTGCCACTCAAGCGATTGCTACACCCTGAGTCAATGCAGAAGACTCTTTGATCTTCACTTTGTCTTTCATAAGTTGCATTCTTAATCAAGGTCGAATCCTCCTTCTAATCTGAAGCATAATTGTAGTAGGTATTGTTGTAGGATTGACTTTGGAAACCTCTACCTGATTTTCTTCGAAAGTAACCTCTACTACCTCTAGCTCTGAAATTACCTCTTTGGTTTCTACCACCTCTTTCTTTTGAATTAAAGTTTTGATTATATCCTCCACCAATCTGATTATTATGCTAACATTTATGAGCTAAATGATTACTCTTACCACAAATCCAACAAGCTTTGACTCCATCTTTATTGCTTCTTCCTCTTCCTCTACCTTTGCCACCTCCTCTTCCTCTTAGGAAGTTAGTTTGACAAGTTGTACCTTCATCTTCTATCAATTATTGCTTGCCTTTGTTAATCTTCTTCTTGTGCTTTGAATACATTTCTTGACCTGTACTCTTATCAATATCAACTTTGACATCTTGCTCAAAGGTTAGCATATGCCCTAGCAATTGATTCAAACCAAGAGTGAAATGGTCTAGTGACAATTCAATAGATAAAAGGAATGGCTTCCATTTCTCATATCCTCTCAAACCTGTGAGAATTTTCCTTACCAATTATTCCTCTTCAATATCTTCATCAACTACTCCTAATGCATCTGCAATGTTGTTCTATAATTCATGGGTTCATAAAGTTAAACATATGGATTCTAAAGGTTAGAATATGATTTATGTTTGCTTTGTTTTAGCCCTTGAATTACCCTTGGAACATGCCTTGAACCTTTGGGTGAAACCCTTGGTTTTAACCCTTGAGGTATTTATTATGAGCTCCCAATTGAATGGTTAGAACCTTAGGCTTGATTTATCCTAAGGTGTAGGAACCTTAGTCTTGGGAGAATCTTCTGTAGAAGTCACCTTGTGTGTACATGAGAGAAGAATCCTCATTTGATTTAGAAAGCATGTGATAGACCTTGGGAAATTAGAAGGCATGTGATCACCTTGGGAAAGTATCCACATGAGGGACACTTGGCTCGACACTTGGCCAATCTCAAGGACATGCACCCCCTTGGCCTAGAGGTATATATATGGGTGGAGTTGGATGGGCGGAGACGTGCTCTCTCTTAGGAATGTAGTCTTGCTAGTTGAATTTGTTATTTGTGGAATGAAGTTTCACAACATTGGTACTCAAAGGTACGTGATTATACATTTGAGTTCGTGAATCCTAACTCTATTAATTTCATTTCAAATGCATATGCGAGTAGCGTTCTCTGTCGCACTATGTCCGATAGGCTGAGGACTTACACAACAAAAAAATGTTTGATAAGCCCCCCTTTGTAGGCCGTCCGTGGACACATCATATCGGCTTAAGTCACTTCCGCGATAGCAATGGATATATCCTCATGAGCAGCCATGAAGGGCACCTAAGATCACGTGTAGAGGAGGCAGAGAGTGCCGTAGCTCTCCCCTTTCGATACTGATAAAGTGGAGCAGCTCTGTTATTTATAGATATCCAATGGCGACTTTATTCCGTATGTGGGATTGACCTGCACTCTCTTCACTCTGGACAGAAGAGAAACGCATGCCCATGAGTTCTTCTCTCATTCGAGTGGAGATGGGGGAATGCTACGGGAGCGCCTCTACTTATGGTACTTTTTTGAGGTGCATTACTTTCTATGTGGGTGCATTACTTACACAAGTATATGCACGTATAAGTTTTCCTCTTTCTTGTTTATTTAAATTAATCTCTTTACATAGAATACATGTATGAGATATACAAGTAAAAGCATGAATGGATTTTATGAGTAAAGAGAGCACAAAAATTAGAGAGGAGTAATATATTTGCTATCTTAAGTGTAGAAGACTTGCGATATACATAGAATAATGCATGGAACCCATCTTTGTCGCAAGCATTAAGGGATTCTACGTATATATTAATGATAGTATGCATTTTGGCATCATTTAAATTTAATAAGATTAAATGTTTATCGGGCATACAAGTAAGTGGGTTAATGCCAAAGGAAGGACATTGGAGATCGATCAAGAAAGATGATCCCAATTTTGCAAATTCAATTTCGAAGTATTTCAATAGACAAGCCTCGTCATGCAATGGATCAAGGGATGGATGAAGCCCTAATAGAGGTATGGCATGTTCAATTTTCATTTGTTTGTT
This sequence comes from Ceratopteris richardii, assembly GCA_020310875.1. Taxonomy (NCBI): domain Eukaryota; kingdom Viridiplantae; phylum Streptophyta; class Polypodiopsida; order Polypodiales; family Pteridaceae; genus Ceratopteris; species Ceratopteris richardii. The sequence continues at coordinate 118,733,005 of CM035437.1, read as the reverse complement.
GGCCACGCTAAAGGAATTCATGAAAGAAAGCATCTGAAAAGAAGTAGGTGAGGTCCACATGCATTTAAAATAGTGCATGAATTTACTCATCTAAATTGATGCCCTTAAGGCATACACAATCGGGATTCACTTCATTAGGATGGCCATGGAAGGTCCATCATAGCATGGCATGAGCATGAATTAAATGATGTGCATATTATTGAAAGAAAGTCTTGAAATGGAATTCCAAGCTTGAGTTCCATGCATGCTTTAAAGAGGGGTTCAATTTTTGAACCCTATGCATGCTAAGCATCTTCAATCAAATTTGTTCTCCGCATACATTATGTATACACAGATTCAATCATATATGCATGAATTGATGGGATCATGTATGCATGGGCTCATGGTATATGAGAAAGAAATTAAGTTAATAAATTTTAAGGTGAAGCTAGGAAATGACTTCTAATTAAGAAGTAAAAAGCATAAAAGTTCAATGGTACATTGAGGACATGCAACTCAATAATCATTATTTTTTATATATTGGCTTAATCCAAAAGCCAAAAAAATTTATAACATATAGAAAAACCAAAAACTTCGAGTCCCACTAATGGACCTTGAAGTTCCATAATACCCATGGCATGCCTCATCAGCAAGGCCAAGCACATAAGCTTCAAATCCAACAAGTTTCTCTTCTTATTAAACAATAAATGGTAGTTATAAGAACTTGGATTGAAAAATCCAAAGGAGAAACTAGAAGCTTATATGAGACCCTGCACACATAGAGTATATTTTCATTCTGAACGATGTTAAGAAGTTCATAGGAGCTTCAACATCTGATCATTGAGGACAATGATCGCACTAAAAGGGGGAAGAGAATGTTGTATAATGGCATAGTAAGGAAAAAATGGTTTTAATAAGGATATTCTTCAACATTCAAAATATCTTTAACAGTATTGCACGTGGAGAATGAAGCAATCGATCTCAAATTGTCAAAGCAATCACACTTTTATGAAGCATGTTCATTATTTAGGGAATATCAACTGTGATATTATTAACAGAAGCACTTTTCTAGCAATGCGTTTACTGGAGTGTAAAAAACAAAAAACATGGCAATGAAGCCACCAAAGTACGGATACATCCAATACCAAAAAATATTAGTAGTCTATGCACAAAGATCCTTTTTCTTTCTCAGCACATAAAGCGCAAGTAGTCTATCCTTCCTTTCCTCTGTCAAACAAACACAACACTACACAAATTTGATATTCCTCCCTATCACATTCCCTATTCGTTTTCCTGAAACATTGAAACAGAAAGATGGTAACGTGTATTCTTTCCGTATATGTTTTTTCAAGAGCTCTCTTTTGTTTAATATAAATTCAAGATGTAAAATATAATGCTCGCTGGACTTATACACTCAAATATGAATGGATCCTGTTCCATGCGACTCTGATACAGACTTCAAGATGAGGAGAAATTTCTTGGGTGTTATATAGATCAATAGAGAGATGCATAACTGTACATCATATTTATATATGCGCTTCAGTACTCAAATTTTCCGCTCCATATTCAGTTTACAATTGTTAAATTTGAGAGGGAAAAAGAACTAAAAAAAATCTCCTTAAACAAGTCTCTTATGCACTAAAATTTCAATTGTCGCATACCTTTGGCTTCATATGAACAGGTTCCGAATTCTCTTAAGGGTCATATGAACTCAGACTTTTCGACTCTAAAGGAGCTCACCAGCTTCTTATTATTTGGATCCAGCTTAACATCCTCATAAAATGCATTTGCAGCATCATCCACTGGGGCACAATGTGTTCTTGAGAAATAGGTGAGGAGTGATGTTTGTTAATTCCGTTCTTGCTGCACTATTATCAATGTGTGTTGCATAGAGGCAGTTTTGTGGTCTCGGAATTCACCTTCAAGTTGAATTGCACAGGTCTCAGCCCTTTACATAGGTAGAGCAAATCAAAATCCATCTTCTACAAGAACCTAGTATGTAAATAGGGGAAACCATTATCCAACTCCAGGATCCAGAAAGATGTAAGATTTTCTGGTAGATAAGAAGCATCAATTGTTGGCTTTTCTTTCATTCATGTCGTTCTCTTTTTCTTTTTTTATAGCACCATGAGTTCCATCTTTGTTCATATCTGCAAATCCACAAATATGCACACTAAAGCCTTCGTCCTCTTGCGTGTGTGCCAAGCGTTTACGAGTTCTGCCTTGATCATATCCACCTCAAACTCCCTTCTTCACACACACCAACATAACCAATCTAGGTGGCATCCTCTTGGGCTCACTTTCCACTATGGGACATTGAACCTCTTTAAAGCACTTTACAGAATCTCTCCTTGCAATATGAGCTGATGCATGCCATAGAACATAGAACATAGATTGGACATAGATTAACATGAAATAAATTGAATGTTTAAAAATTCACACATTTTGCATATAACAATTTTTTTATTTAATACATAATCTTTTATTTAATATCTAATATTTTAGGTAATGCGTAATATAAAGTATACATTAGGTAATTTATAAGTATAAGTCAACTATCTATTAAATTAATGATTAACACACATAGACACATAATTATAATAATTATCTTACACTGACTTCTTATTGCATCAATCATACACTTGCATTCATGTCACATACACATGCACTTATGCATACATACATTTATGCATTGCGCATGTTCATGTATACATACTAATGCAATCTTAATAACTAAATTAAGTTTAACTCAATTACTAAATTATTTAAATATTTAACTTATAAACTCAAGCTATCTCAATTAATTAATGAAGTTGACCTTTATCTTCTATAAAACATTAACCCAAATCCCTCTTTCTCTTTCTCTCTCTGCCAATCTCTCTCTCTCTCTTTGTGTGTGTAGGGATTCTCTACAGTGTGTGTAAGCTCCACCTCCCTCCTCTCTACGTGTGTGAGCAGCAACCCACCTACACCTCCTCTGTCTCTACATCATTTGTAATGCCATCTTTGTTTACCTAATGATCTAGGGATTTCTTTGTCTTGTTACAACACCATAACCGATCTGTTCTACCATGTGTGATATTTTGCATGCCATCATGGCTTTCTTTCGCAATATTCTCCTGATAAGCATATCGCAAAAGAACGAAGAGTTCATGTTGTATATTGATAGACTTGTGTAGAACCCGGAAGTTGGGAAGGTATGGAATCTCCAAGCCGCAAATCCCACAGTATCCTTCATTCTCTAACGATATGGTTCCATCGACAATCTTTGAAAACACTACACCAATGTTCCATCATTTCCATTTGTGACAGACAAAAGCGGAGTTCTTCCATATTAGGTCTGATTCCATAAGCCCCTTTGTTCTATTGTAGGCATAGCTCTGATCTGCCATCTCTTACCTCTCTCTCTCTCTCTCTCTCTCTCTCCCCCCAATCGGTCAGCATGATTTCTACCATTGCTCCCTTGAGCACCGTTTTGAGGCCATCTCTCTCTCTCTCTCTCTCTCTCAACATATGCACTACAAGTAGCAACATTAGGAAAAACACATAAGAATTAAACACACACATATATATATATACATACATAGGAATCGAACGCGCAAGCACTCACTTAGTTAACTAACACATCTACCTACTTAACTAACACACATTACACTTGCACCATGCATTCACTAGTTAACTAGTACACACACTTAGTTAATTAAAACACATCACATCACTCATGCACACATAAAAATAAGCTAACATTTTAATCCTCATTTAGTTATTGTATAATTTAATAATAAAATGTATGCATAAAAACATACATTTATTACATTATGAAGTTATTTACTAATAACATGCACTCATAATGGAGATCCACATTTATAGCTCATACAAATGGGTCTATTTACATGGTGCACATACATTAAATCTTATAGACCGAAGCACATATGCACACATACAAACATATTAACACACATGCACATACATGCTCACTTATAGAAAGCTAACACATACTCACGAACAATGATGGTTAGTTAAATTCAAATATATAGACACACACAAAATCATTTAACACATATGAGCATTCATGCTCACACACATATCAGCTTATACATGACATTTAGACACATAATCCATAGGTTTAGTTGTTCGCACATACATCATGGACCCACATATATATACTCATGCTTAGGTAGACAAAAACGCACAAAGGCATAGTTGTAGGTACACACATATGTATCTTTGAAGTATACATATACAAGCACATACATATAGGCATAAAACTCACATTTATATAACACACTCACACTCATAAACACATGAACACATACATAATTAAGTGCACTCACATATATATAGATATACAACCCCATACATACATAAGCATAGACACATATACATATCCATACTTAAGTTCACTACCATTCACACATAAATATCTTCATATGATCGTGGACACACATAAAACTCACTTAGTGTTCACATACACATACGTATGGTGACAAATTGAAGGGTTCAAATGAGGCTTCAAATATCCCTTCATTGTTTGTTGAGAACACATTTTCATCGTCTTTTGCCTGCAGGTACTCAAGATAAAGATTAGTCAAGTCAAAGGTTTTAATCAAAAAGATTTGAGAGAGATAAAATTTAACTATCTTCAAATAAAAAATGTTTTAGTTTTCTGTGTGTTAATTCTGATGTGGAAATCTCCCTGACATCTGCCCCCACTAAACCTGCACATCATCCTGATGGGCCAACCTGCAGATCATGGAAAGCAGCATCCAATTCTTTGGAAAAATGAATAAATTGACTTTAAATAAGATGATAAGAAATGCTTCTATATTCAAATTAAGCTTCTGATAATAAAGAAAATTGATAAAAGCATGTAAATATGAATTGCAAATCATTTCGTTCAATGCATGATGTCAAAAGAGAAATTTAGGAAATCCTATAATGGTTATTTAGACAGTCCCAGTACTAACCATTCCATTAACCTTGTTCACAAGTAATATTTAATTTATATAAGTATTCCATCTTTTATTTCTTAGTCATTTGCCATAAGATACATCTAACTAGTTCTTATGTAGTATACCTCTCCCTCATATAGCCCGCAATAAATTTCAGAAGTGATTTAGAGACCACAACTGAATCATAATAATTTTTTTCTTTTCCTTTTTTTTTGTTTTTATTCTTTTATTTTTATATTTCCATCTTACAGGAGCCATTAATGTACTGCTTGATGTATTCATTTTTTCTTTCTTTTTTCTTTGAAACTTTTTTGTTTAAGGAGAAAGGCTTAACCCCTAATCATAGATGAGGATCTAGAAGCAGGCTAGAGTCAGAACTAGGATCTCATCTCCTACACGTTTTCAGAAAATAAAGAAGCCTACTTGTATAAAGTAAATTTACCTTTAATAAGGGCAGCAAGTCAAGTGTTCCTCTCTCCTATCCTCATAACAAATAATAAGTTCCCTAAATTGGACCTTCAACTTACATACCCATTCCTACTTTGATTTCTTTTTCATTATCCACATAATTTTAATAAATTTCCTTTTGTACCAGAAACAAATAAATTCCTAAGTATGAAATGTATGAAAAAAATTTTATATAAAAAATAAATAACAATTAGAATTAGTTCACCTAATTATGGTTGATCTTCATCTCCATCTTCTTCTTCCACCAAGTCTTCATCTAGCTCGAACTCATTGCTTACTCTTCTTTTAAATAGCTCTATCTTTTGTCCTGGCTTTAAATTGATCATGTTTCATCTTTGTTATCTATAAAATAGCTTCGTAAAATAGTAAGTATTTTGTAAAAAGAAAACTTTTTTTTGTTTAATACTTAAATGCTTTATCATAATTTTGTTAATCAAAATGTTTCATATTCAAAGGACTCTTTAATTCTTTGTATTTGTATTTTGTAAAAAGAGAACTTCTTTTTGTTTATCAAATTTTTTTTATATTCAAAGGACCAAAAAAAAAATAAATGTTAATTTGTTTCATACTCTAATAGTTAAATTCTTTGTATTCGTCATAGTTTTTTTCATCTTCAAATTGATGTTTTAATCATTTCATCTATTTTTTTACAATGATAAACTCATTTATTTTCTACGATGATAAACTCTAAGTTTTCTTGTTCACTTTCAAAGGTTTTGATTCTTTTGAGTTTATGTTCATATGGTTCTCAATTTTTTAAATAATGTTATCAAGAAGTTGATTTTCTGTTTCACTCGTTTGTTTCAAAGAATTTTTTGAAGTATTTCATTTGATCTCTTCTTGCCTAATTCCTTCTTGTTTTTCATGTTTGTTAATTTGAGTTTGTAATTTCCTAACTTTTTCCTGATAAAAAAACTTCTCATTGGAAAGAAGCATTGGATCAAATGAAACCTTGAAATCTTCAAGTTTCCTTGATCCAACTTTTATTTCATAATTGCATTCACTTTGCTCTATATACAAATGTTCTTCTCTAATGGGTTCAAATTTTTTATTTTCCTCTTTGGTTTTATCCCTCTTGATTTCTTTCATTAATTCATGTTCTTTTGTAAATGTACTCTCGCGTATTTGTTCATTTGCTTTGATGTTCACATGTATGTTAGGTTTGGATAGTTTTTAGTTTTCTTTATCTAATTTTGTTCGATTTGGTTTATTCTGGGTCTGTTTTGTGAATTCCTTCATTCCACCTCTTCCCAAATCTAATTGTAAAGGTAATAATTTTTTATAATTACAATCTTTTTGCTCATTTTCAATCACTAATTTTGGTCTTCGTGCATCTTCATATGACCTACAAGCCCAAAATGTGTGTCCATACTAATCACACCAAAAACACTCTAAAGGTTGTTTTTGGTATTTTCTCTCATTTTCATGCTTAGCTTTTAGCTAATTCTAACTCTTGTATTTTTTTGGACAGAAAATCATATTTGTGGTTCATTTTTACATTTCAACATTCATTTCCTCTTTGCATGTTCTTAGACCAACTCCTAATACTTGTAGAGTTCCTCACATAGCACTTACGGTATCATGTAAAGTCAAAATAATTCTAAATTTATGTTGTATCTCTTCATTATTCTAACTCTCCATTTTGACAAATGTTTCTATCCATGTTTTCAATTTCTCATCAATCACAACATTCACATAAGCTTCAACATTCTCTGGAATTTTCTCTTGCAATTCATTTGTGTAAGATTCCTTAATTTCATTTTAATTTATAGTTTTCATATTTATATTTTGCTCAATTCCCATTACCCAAGTTTTGAATCTAGTTATACTAGCAGTACAAAGCGTTGATGCAAATATGCAAAGACTCTATCATCATGTTCTTAAATATTTCCTCCATCTTTCCTTCTTGATAATGCTTAGAATGGAGTAATAAGTCTCTAATGGCAGGCTTTTAATCTTTCTCTAAGCTGTCTAATCCTATCCCTAGATGATAAAGCCACGAATAATGACTTTACCAAATCTTAGGCTTTTCTGTTAATATATTCCTTTCTCAATATATTTTCAACTTATTTACTTTAACCTAAGCTTAACCTAACCTTGTACTATCTTGAAACTTGAAGTGTGGTTTTATGATCGAATTTCTTTTAAATTTTAGAGTTTTTAATTCCAAAATTTACTTTTAATTTTCTAACCTTAAGTTCTTAATCTCAAAGGTTACTTTAATGAAAATAGAGGTGTAGATAGGTTTTATAAGTTTTAAGTACATTTTCTTAATTTAACTATTTTAGATTTTAATGTAGTAGGAAAAACAAGAAATACTACCAGTTACTTAACAAAATATTCTTAATTTGTTTTTTAATTTTAATGGAGTAGGAAAGAAATACTAACAACTACTTAAATAAAAAACCCTAAGCCTATCTATTTTAGAATAAAATATTTTTGTGCAATAAAGTAAGTGTTAAGTAATTTTAAAAAACTCAATCTATCTATTTAGAATAACACATTTTCATGCAATAAAGTAATTCTATGTCAAGTACCTTATAAATTTATTCTTTGTTTTCCAATAAACAATGTTGTGATCTAATATGTAGTTGCTTGCAATGCTTAAAAAAACAGATTGTTCTTAATGCAATGATGTTTCAATGCCGTGCAAATGCAAATGCAAGGTGACTATTTTCTAATGAAATGAAAACAATCCTTCTTTTTGTATGATGTGATTGTACGAAAATGAAAGAACCTAAATAAACACCTTACCTTTAATGGCTTTATGTAGAAGGTTCTAATGTGCACTGTGATAATTCTTTACAAACGTTTATAATAAATCAATCCTATATACAGACTAAAAGTGATCATGTATTAATGGCCTTCTTGTATGTTGATTGGGGAGGGGGGATGAAGTGATGAAGCTCATCCATCTAGAATACCCTTCTTCCTGTGAAGGTGCTCAATTCCCGAAGGAACAAACCTCAATAGCCACGGAAAAGAGTAGGTAGTAGAAGGATCTTCAATTTTTCTTGCTTCTTCCTCCAATCACGTGTAAACAAGAATAAAATAAACGTTTAATTGCTTTAAATGTGATTGAAAACATAGCAAAAAATCCTAAGCACACTAGCATCACGTTTTAGGTCAGGTTCACCAAATCTCTCGAGGGGTGTGAAAGGAGGCAGCCGCTCATCAGAACTGACTTGCATTAGCCTCTCTAAGTGACTACACACAAGGTGTTTCATTGTTCACTTTATGAACTAGGATGAGTTTTCAGTGTGTTGGGAGCTATTAGATATAGTTTAATAGTCTATTCAAATTTAGCATATAAATCTAAGGTTCGTAAAGAAGCGCAACTCTATACCTAGAAATAGCATCTTGATATGCTTTCAAGGTTAACTCTTTTTTAGCTATCCTATCTTTGATAATTTCAGCAACGTTGTTTTCTGTTTTCTTAGGTTGAGTATTTCTATTTAGAGGTGGAGGGAAAAAAATCTCCTTATCCTGAGGTTCTACTCACACAATTCAACAGAAGTCTAAAAATGTAGGTAAACAGTAAGCATATAATAAACAGTGTAAAGATTCTGTAACAATATGGTGTTTAACTACTTCTTCTACTTCTAAGCCTTCACTAGTTTCGTTATCGTTGGATTGAGTAGTCTATCTATTTAGAATAACAAATTTTTCCTGCAATAAAGTAATTCTATTTCAAGTACCTTATAAAGTTATTCTTTGTTTTCCAATAAACAATGTTGTGATCTAATATGTACTTGCTTGCAATGCTTAAACAAAACAAATTTCTCTCAATGCAATGATGTTTCAATGCCTTGCAAATGCAAATTCAAGGTGACTATTCTCTAATGAAATGAAAACAATCCTTCGTTTTGTATGATGTGATTGTACGAAAATGAAAGAACTTAAATAAACACCTTACCTTTAATGGCTTTAGGTAGAAGGTTCTAATGTGCATTGTGATAATTCTTTACAAACATTTATAATAAATCAATCCTATATACAAACTAAAAGTGATCATGTATTAATGGCCTTCTTGTATGTTGATTGGGGAGGGGGGATGAACTGATGAAGCTCCTCCGTCTATAATACCCTTCTTCCTATGAAGGTGCTCAGTTCCCTAAGGAACAACCCTCAATAGCCATGGAAATGAGTAGGTAGTAGCAGGATCTTCACTTTTTGTTGCTTCTTCCTCCAATCACGTGTAAATAAGAATAAAATAAACGTTTAATTGCTTTAAATGTGATTGAAAACATAGCAAAAAAAACTAAGCACACTAGCATCACGTTTTAGGTCAGGTTCATCAAATCTGTCGAGGTGTGTGAAAGGAGGCAGCCGCTCATCAGAACTGACTTGCGTTAGCCTCTCTAAGTGACTATGTACAAGGTGTTTCATTGCGCACTTTATGAACTACGATGTGTTTTCAGTGTGTTGGGAGCTATTAGCTATAGTTTAATAGTCTATTTAAGTTTAGCATATAAATCTAAGGTTCGTAAAGAAGTGCAACACTATAGCTCGAAATAGCATCTTGATATGCTTTCAAGGTTAACTCTTCTTTAGCTATCCTATCTTTGATAATTTCAGCAACGTTGTTTTCTATTTTCTTAGGTTGAGTATTTCTATTTAGAGGTGGAGGGAAAAAAATCTCCTTATCCTCAGGTTCTACTTACACAATTGAACAGAATTCTAAAAATGTAGGTAAACAGTAAGCATATAATAAACAGTGTAAAGATTCAGTAACAATATGGTGAACTACTTCTTCTATTTCTAAGACTTCACTAGTTTCATTCTCGTTGGATTGAGTAGTCATATTCTCAATAGGAGCAGGTAATAGAGTCTCTAAAAAAAGAGGTATGTAGGTTATGTTGATTAGAAGATTTACTTGAAGATGCATTATCTTCAGACATGAGAAATAAAATGCAATATAATGTTTTGATTGATAATTGAACTTTTTAGTGATAATACTAAGACTTTAGAACAAAAGTAATTATATACAATTTCTTTGAGAAATTCCTAATAAACTACTTTGAAGATACTCCTATACAAATCCTTAGATAAAAAGCCTAATTTCAAATGTGATAAAAATGAAACTTAGAGAAGCAACATAAATGCAGGTCCTAGTCAAAAGCCTGTAGATTCTGTCAAGTCATCACTGCTCGTCAATTCTTCTTCAAATGGTCTGCAAGTAGTATCATTAGGAAAAAAACATACGTATGTCTTTACCAACATAAAACACTCATTCATTTTCATACATTAATTATGCTTACACACTTCATTCATGATTACCATGCATTCATGCACTATAATTGTAAACACTTTCATATACATTTCTTGTTCATATGCACCTAACTTATATGACATAAACACACATCCACATGCATTAGTCAATTAGATGCATTGTTATGCATACATTTATACTTAAATACACTTACTCCATGCATTGACTTATACATGCTCATTCACAAAAATCTCTCTCTCTCTCTCTCTCTCTCTCTCTCTCTCTTTCTCTCTCTCCCTTTATTTTAATTATTCATTTATTACTTTAGTTAGACTATGTATCTTAATAATGAAGAAATGATTTATCATAGAACATAGATTAACATGAAATAAATTGAATGTTTAAAAGTTCACACGTTCTGCATATAACAATTTTTTTTATTTAATACATACTCTTTTATCTAATATGTAATACTTTAGGTAATGCATAATATAATGTGTACATGAGGTAAGTTGTAAGTATAAGTTAATTATCTATTAAATTAATGATTAACACACATAGACACATAATTATAATAAGTATCTTAGCCTGACTTCTTATTGCATCAGTCGCACTTCCATTCATGTCACATACATATTCACTTTTGCATACATACATTTATGCATTCCTCATGTTCATGTATACATACTAATGCCATCTTGATATTTAAATTAAGTTTAACGCAATTACTAAATTATTTAAATACTTAACTTATAAACTCAAACTATCTCAATTACTTAATTAAGTTAATCTTTATCTTTTATAAAACATTAACCCAAATCCCTCTCTCTCTCCCCCTCTCTCTCTCTCTCGCTCTCTCTCTCTCTCTCTCCCTCTCTCTCTCGGTCCTTCTAGTGTCTATGTGCAGTACTGCCACACCTGGACCTTCTCTCTCTCTCTCTCTCTCTCTCTCTCTCTCTCTCTCTCTCTCTCTCTCTCTCTCTCTCTCTCTCTCTCTCTCTCTCTTTCTCTCTCTCTTCCTCTCTCTCTCTCGCTCGTCAGGATTCTCTATAGTGCACACAACCTCCGCCTCTCTCCTCTTTCTATGTGTGTGAGCTGTAGCCCAAGTACATCTCCTCTATCTGAGCATCATCTGTCATGTCGTCTCTGTCAGCCTAACGATCTATGGATTTCTTTCTCTTGTTATAGTGCCATGACCGATCTATTTTACTGTGTGTGATATGTTGCATGCCATCATGACTTTCTTCCCCTATACTTCTTGATAAGCATATTGCAAGAGAATGAAGAGTTCATGTTGTATATTAATAGACTTATGCAAAATGCGGAATCTGGGAAGCTATGGCATCTCTAAGCGAACATTCCGGTAGTATCCTTCATTCTTTGACGTTATGGTTCCACCAACAATCTTTGAAAACACTACAACAATGTTCCATCATTTCCATTCATGACAGACAAAAGCATACTTCTTTGATAAGAGGTCTCATGCTGAACTACACCATCATATGTAAGTCCCTCTATTTTATTACAAGCATAGCTCCGATTTGCCATCACTTACCTCTATGTCTCTCTCTCTCTCCAATCGGTCAACATGATTTTTTCCATCACTCTCCTTCAACACTGTTTTGAGGCCATCTCTCTTTCTCTCTATCTCTGTCTCTCTCTCTCTCAATGTACACACCTACAAGTAGCAACATTAGGAATCAAATGTGCATGCACTCACTTAGTTAACTAACACATGCACCTACTTAACTAACACACATCACACTTGCACCATGCATTTAGTAGTTAACTAGTACACACACTTAGTGAATTAACACACATCACACCACTCATGCACACGTATAAAATTAGATAACATTTTGATCCTCACTTTTTTATAGTATAATTTACTCATAAAATGTATACATAAAAACATACATTTATTATATTATGAAGTTATTTACTAATAACATGCACTCATAATGGAGATGCACTTTATACCTCATACAACTTGGGTCTACTCACATGGTGCACATACATTAAATCTTATAGGCCTAAGCAAATAGGCACACATACAAACATATTAACATAGATGCACATACATGCTCACTTATGGAAAGCTTAACACATACTCACATCTAATGATGGTTAGTTAAATTCAAATATATAGACATACACAAAACTATTTTACACATATGAGCATTCATGCTCACACACGTATCACCATACACATGACATTTAGACACATATGTTGGAGATAGACGTCTGCGGAAGCACGCGAACAACACAAGGAAGAAGAAGAAGCTTGGAGCACAAACACATAATACTGAATGTATTACTAGAGAATGTACAAAGATAAGTAGCCCATTAGGGCAATAGGCGTATATACAAGCCGGGGGAAGAAAACCTCCTAAAGAGGGAAAAAAGTGCCCCGGCGGTCCTAGAGTGTTTACACACATCACTACCTTAATATATCAACAAATCCCCCCTGGGAGTGATGCGGTGAACAAGGAGCTGGCACTCATGTATAAGGAAGTGCCAAGCTATGTGGAAATCACTCCACAAAAGGAAGTAAGCCCAAAGCTTTGCGGAAAGCTTCAAACTTCTCCCTAGGCAGAGCCTTCGTGAAAAGGTCTTCAATGTTCTCCTGTGGGCACATATGCCAAGATGATCTCCCCAGTAGAGAACCTCTCCCTGACATAGTGATAATGCACCTCAATGTGCTTAGTGCGAGCATGGAACACAGGGTTCCTCGCAACTGCCAATGCGCTCTGACTGTCAGTGAAGATGGTGGGGTAGAAGACTGGCCAACACCCAAATCAGCCATAAGGCGTCTGAGCCACACACACTCAACAGACGCTGTGAAAGCTGCCCTATACTCAGCCTCACAACTGGAAGTGGCCATAGTAGGCTGCTTCTTGCTCAACCAAGATATACATGAGCTACCAAGCATGAAGCAAAAACCACTGGTGGACACACGAGTGTCATAGCAACCAGCCCAATGTGAGTCAGAAAAAGCATGCAAATCTGGCGTTAGTGATCCCCCCTTGGGATAAAACAACCCAAGTAGCCGAGTACCACTCAAGTAGTGAAAGATGCGCTTAACCGCTTTCCAATGCGTGACTCCTGGGCAATGCATAAACCTGCTCATCTGTGAGACAACAAACTGAATATCTCGCCGAGTAATGCATAAGTAAGAGATAAAATTTAACTATCTTGAAATAAAAAATGTTTTTTATTTTTCTGCATGTTAATTCGAATGTGGAGATCTCTCCGACATGGTCAATTGATCATTTGCGTTTTGCGCTTATTTCATGTTGAGATGAGAGTAGAGGAACAAGAAGAATTTTGATTTTTTTCTTTTCCGCACTTCTCCATAAACTTTAGAATGAGAAAGACAAAGAATGATGCTTGTGGTGGTAACACAGACAGAGAGCTTTGTTAGCAGAGAGAGAGAGAGAGAGAGAGAGAGAGAGAGAGAGAGAGAGAGAGAGCGAGAGAGAGAGAAGAGGCGACTGATATCATTTAGGCTTCCATTTTTGAAGAGCACAACCATGGAGATCATGTTCGCATCATGGGGGTTATGCTAAGGGCTCCAAGTAGTGAGCCGGTCCAAGGTGGATAAGGCACTAAGAACTTTATCAGCATAAAAGATGTGAACATATTCTTGCCTAAGCTCGTATATGTCGCTAGGGGGGAAATGATCTCCTATGCACGACATCTCACAAAGGGGAAAATGAAGTGGAATGATAGATTGAGGAAGAGAGATAGCAGAGCACAATTCTTTCCCTGATTGATACTCATGTGCTACTGTGGAAAAGCGTAGAGGGTCGAATGTAGCATAGAGAGAGAAGATTTGGGAGATTCAACGCTTCACAAAAGTGAGAGAGAGAGAAAGGATCGTTGTTGTGTGTATAGCTGAGAGAGAGAGATAGACAACTCTCCTACTGAAGCAGGTACATGAAGTGATGCAGTCTTTTGTGATGATTCACGCTTATAGCTGTGATGATTCGCACTTGGAGCAGTGATGTTCGGAGTCGAGAGAGAGACCTGATGATAGAGGGAGTTGGAGTTAGAAAGAGAGAGAGAGAGTTCTAGGAAGCCTTTCGGCTGCTATTTTTGTGTGAGAGCGTGCATGGCGATCCACTGCATAGGGGAGAGAGAGGCCTTGAGGGAGCGAAAAGTTGTAACAGATCATCACGCAAAGAAAGATGGCACGACGATGATGAAGATGCAGTTCGAGAGAGAGAGAGAGAGATAGAGAGAGAAAAAGAGGGAGAGAGAGAGAGAGAGGATGGAGATAAGGATGTAGGATGGCCCTATAGAAAAGAAGATCGCAGGAGAGGCTGATGAGAGAGAAAGAAATTGGCCATGGCACTGCAGAGTTGGCATTCGGAGAGAGAGAGAGAGGAGTGTAGATTGGCACTACAGGGAAGAACGCATGATATATATATATATATATATATATATATATATATATATATATATATATATATATATATATATATCTATATATATATATATATATATATCTATATATATATATATATATATATTTATCTATATATATATATATATATATATATATATATATATATATATATATATAGAGAGAGAGAGAGAGAGAGAGATCGTAGATTGGCATTATAGGGTAGAATGCATGAGAGATAGATAGATAGATAGATAGAGAGATCTATAGATGGGCGGTCGCAAAGGAAACAGAGCGTGAAGACGCAATTGCTGTAGAACGGGTAGAGAGAGAGAGAGAGAGAGAGAGAGAGAGAGAGAGAGAGAGAGAGAGAGTGATTAAGCAAAAAATTGGTAGTGAATGGGACATACAAAGTTGGTTAGCTCACGGTAGTGTTTGAGAGAATGAGCAAGAGATTTGATACGCACCGACTAAAGAATAGAGGGAAAGAAAATTAGACGTGTAAATCATGATGCTTACTACATCTGTAAACGAATAGAGGATCACTATTTAAATAATGTGATACCTTATAATTTATTGATAACTAGTTGCTGATCAAATGCAAGAAATGTTCTTGATTTCAAAACTGCTCATAGTAAATTCTAACAGACACTATTTTATTACATGCCCTTTTTGTCTACACAATATAATATTTAAAGTGTTTGTGACTATACATTTAGCTTCATAAAGATCTCTACACTATCCATGACAAATATGTGTTCATCATGAAATAAAACAAGAAGTGGTGCCTGTCCTGGATGTGGCTTCGATGGGACATGAAGTTCATGGCTATCTTGCACCCCCTCATAAAAATAAAAAAGTATGTACTCTTATGGAAAATTCTTCATCGTGGAATCTGGATCAACCTTAAAGCTAGTAAAATATATGGGATAGCTCCCTGGTGCAAACAATGCCACTGGTCCATGGAAGATGTTTCTCACATCTTCTTTACTTATCCCAACTCCAACTGGCTCTGGTAGGTTGTTAGAAAGAAAATTAGACTCCAGAAACATATCAGTTGGAAGCAAGCTCTATTCGGAGAAGCGATTAGCTTCTCCACGACTTTCTCCAATGCCATCAGATGGGAGGTCCTATGGAAGATTTGGCAGAAAGGATGTGCTTTTAACTTTGGTGACTACCCCAAAGAGTGGTCAATTGAGAAATCATTGTTCCTCCTTGGCAAAAGGATCGTTAACTGTAAGAAATCCCCGCCCCCCGCTTAGGCATCATCAAATCCTCCTTTTGATCAACAAACTTAAACTCATGTGGGCCCCGCATGAGGGTGATGAGAGGGTGATTAACCTTCCTTTTGATGCCTTCTAGACTTTGTAAAAGCTACCCTTGCTTTGTGGGAATTGGGGGATCCCGTGAGCACTAGTCCCCTTCTTTTGTACTTTTCTTTGAACTAAATCAAGTCTAGGAGACTAGGCTAAGGTCGAACTTCCTTTATTTAAAAAAAAAAGGATCTTCTCTTGCCAAAACAATATAATGCTTTATGAACAATGAGCAAGTCAAATATGCATGTATAAATAATCAATAGTGTGAACAGTGGATAAAATCTATCAGGATGCTTTCAATTGGATTCTAAATATCTTTTCTGGTAGGAAAACATGTAATTTAAAAGATTCATGTACATAATTTTCCACAAGTATTTCAGTTTGGTTTTATGGTTTGTACGTTTTATGACCCATCTAAAAGGAATCATGGGATTTATTCCTACCAGAAACATATTAATGTTGTGATATCCTCCCTTTATTCAAGCCACCAAATCAACCAATTTGTTTCCAAAAACCCTTGCAGGCATGCCGTCGGATATTTCTGGATTTATCTGTGGACTGACTAATGCCCGCAATACTTAACAATTTGAAACCAATCTGCTTCTTATTCTTCTGGAATGGAAAATTCTAATGTAGAAGCATTCAAGTCATGAAGAAAATGGAAAATTCTATGCACATACAACTTAAAAGTTTTAGTCCTGAAGAATCTCATCCTTCCATATTGAATTCCTTTTCAGTTCATGAACGTGATCTTGCTTCCGAAGATGGGCGCAACATATTCCGAAGATGGGCGCAACAATGTCATAGTTGAGGGCTAACAAGAAAAGAGGATCTTGAATATTGTAATGACAAAAGATAAATAATAGGGTTAGGAAAATTATTACCTTTTTCACATGGTTGATATGAAAAAAGATAAAAGTTTTACTTGGCGTCTGAATTCAAATAGATATGTTTGTAAGCGTAGACATCTATGCACTAGACATGCAAGGCTTACTATTGTGTAATGTAATTGCTAATATAAATGACGACTAGGTAAGAAACTAGAGAGATTAATTATAAAACAATAAAAAAAACATTAACTGGAGAAAAGAGTTCATCGCTCACACTACATTCGTTGTTCTGCATGTGAATGTACTCTCACACTGAGTATTTAAAGGCTGATAGTAATGTTATAGAATAGGAATATAAATTTCATATTGAATATTGTTATAAAATATGAATATAACTTTCATATTCAATATTAAGCTATTCTGTATAGACTAACAATACTTTTTTGGTTTCCGGTTCGTTGTTTATTCTAGCCTTTTCAAGCATCCAATGTGTCAGGACCCATCTTTGATTGAAATAAAAATTTATATTGATTGAAAGTACCCATCTTTGATTGATTTATCGAAACTTTCTTCATAACAGACTAAATTATAGTTCATAATTGAATAATAAAATCTTCTTACAATCATTTAGTTGTTTAGGGATCTACCGGCAGGGTCTTTTTCTTACTTTTACAGGGATTATTTTGTGGACAAGACCAAATGTTTGGTTGGATCCAGAATGCATCTCTCCAAAAACCTAATCGTCTTCTAAATCCAAAAGGTTTATAGAAAAAGAAACATCTTCACATGAATAAGTTAACACACTTACAAAAAAAAAAACAATCACCTTCCTACGAGCATTTCACAATGTCATGTGTATGCAAATATTTATGCATGGTTCTGTTAGAACTCATGAAAACTTGCACAAACAGACATAAAACACATATATGTACACATACATGGACACTTGCATCTCATTAATCAGACACAGAAACATATTATTAAGTGAAAATATATGCATAAACATAATCAAGTAAATTTCATACTTTACATTGGGAATCCTTTTTTCTTTTCAAGATGAAGGATTTTATACGATAATATTTTTTTGTGGATATTTTATCACACCGAAATGGGATACTTTAAATCAACAATACAATATCCCATTGGAATTATAGGAGTTCGGAAATAACTTAACTCAACAAACATAGATCCTATTGTTGTGGTACAATTCATGTCAACTAAAGAAAATTGAAGCAATATACGAGATCCTTATTCTTAACATCACATATCATTGCTAAAGGTTTATAATTGATGGATCATTTATTTTAATCCTAGCCTTTTAACTGATTCATCGTCAATTTTAATCTTGTTAATTTTTTTAGGACTGAAATATGGGAAAGAAACAATCAAATTCCATACTCATCAACGAAACATTAAACTTCTTAAGAATCTAAGTCTCAATGAATTGCGAGAAGTTTTCAAACATACCCAACGACGCCTAAAACTTATTTAACCAAAAATTTTCAAATATTTCAAATAGTTTGAGATTCATAAATATCTGCCGTCAACAAAATGGGAATATCTTCTCTTGCCAAAACAATATATTGCATCTTATTCATTTTTGTATGCACAATAACCCATTCCAATACCCATGTTATCAATAATCGATAGTCTGAATAGTGGATGAAATCTATGCTTTAACTTGGATCCTAAATCATTTTTCTTGTAGGAAACAATGTAATTTAGAAAATCCATGTACATAATTAGTCACAAGTATTTCAGTTTGGTTTTATGGTACGTAATTTTAATCTTTTATGGCCCATCCATAAGCAATCATGGGATCTATTAATAGCAGCTTGAAATTTCAGACCATTCCTATTGCATCTTATTCATTTTTGTATGCACAATAACCCATTCCAATACCCATGTTATCAATAATCGATAGTCTGAATAGTGGATGAAATCTATGCTTTAACTTGGATCCTAAATCATTTTTCTTGTAGGAAACAATGTAATTTAGAAAATCCATGTACATAATTAGTCACAAGTATTTCAGTTTGGTTTTATGGTACGTAATTTTAATCTTTTATGGCCCATCCATAAGCAATCATGGGATCTATTAATAGCAGTTGAAATTTCAGACCATTCCTACCAAAAACATATTGATGATGTGATATCCTCCCTTTATCAAGCCACCAAATAAACCAATTTTTTTTCCAAACACCCTTGCAGGCATGCCTTTAGATATTTCTGGATTTAGCTGTGGACGTGGTATTTAACAATTCGAAACCAATCTGATTCTTAGTCTTGTTCAATTGAACATTCTAATATACAAACATTCAAGTCATGAATACAATGGAAAATTATAAGCTGATACAACTTAAAAGGCTTATTCCTGAAGAATCTCATCCTTCTATATTAAATTCCTTTTCAGTTCATGAACGTAATGTCTGAGGTAAGAGAACCATTCTTCGAAATCGGCTAAGATGGGCGCAACATATTCCTTGAACGTCAATGAACTTTGTGTTTCACTTGGATTTTAAAATAGCAAAAAGTATAAAAGCCCACGTAGAAGATGCATTCCTTGATAAAGCGCGCTTGCAATTTGACAAGTTGCAGCACTGCAATACGCAAGATATTCCTGCTTCAAGTTGCAAGCATAGCTCCAAATGAAGCCCAAGTTTCTTTAATTGTCTAACAATGAACAGAATAAAGCGCATGCGTACTGTCGATCCCCAAGACTTGGAGACATTAGCCGTATGACATGCCTAATGTTCGATGTCTCTTATCCTAAGTTTTACGTTACGCGCAAAGCTTTTCGGCAAGGTGATGTACAACATGGGACGTTTGCGAACTCCGCGAGTTGCACGAAGAAGTCATGCTCCATAAGATCCCTCAAAAGCTTCCATGCCATACTTCATATACATAAACACATAAAAAACGCAGCATTAACCACAGTCAAAATAATTTTCTCCTATCTTGTTTCTGAATACATGTGATAAGTCCACTATGCAGGGAAGACGGAAACACTGGTCTTGTGCAGTATTATTCTTAGCTTTACACAATATATAGCATCCATGATTGTTGCATGTCTCCTGACAACTTCATTAGATGCATTGAAAACACCAAATATATGGCACAAAATTGCATAAAATGGTCATCTCTTTCGATCAATGACATGATATATACATAACATTTAAGATAGTGGCTTGTATGATTGTTATTTATAGCAGCGGAACATATTGGTTTCTTTTACCTGTGGTGATTTTTGAAATTTAAATAAAAAAAATGGTTCGCGGATAAGAAATGAGACGTGAATATGAAATTTTCTGTGTGATTATATCAAATCTCCACGATTATTAGACTTCATTCTGGGGATGGAACGTGTGAGAAGTAGAAATTCACTTCAATCTCAACCCAATGACAGTATCGTAACTTTTCTCAATTCAGCGTCTACGCCATTACAACTTTTTCTCACTTCAGCTTTACTTGCCTAATGATACCGTATGAACCACTTGTTCAAGGTCGTAATCAACATGCCATGCAGCTTCTACCATTCGCAAGCTCTTGAAGTTTCAGAAAGATTCCATACAACTACAATAGAAGATGCTTGTTTTTAAATCCCTGTTTCCATTCCCAATGCAACATTTTAACCACTGTTGAAAGCTTTGTGCATAGTTACACTTCTTCATTATAATATTCTAAATGCGTTGATGCACATACACACATAATACATACATGCATGTGTGTGTTCGTGTGCACGAGTGTATGTGTTGAAGATATTATTTTATGTATAAGTTAAGGTGCAAGCAAAAGACGCAAATACCTTTGGAAAGAAGTCTAAATTAAAGGGTAAATAATGGTTGGAGTAGCACACGATATCCAGAATATGGTGATTTGTAGGAATATCTCGGGGAACTTTTATATCTTTATATTTCCTGTCCAAATAAAGTGTTTTAGAGTTCATTTTAAATCCTACTGCGCCTAATATGTATTACAAAAAATCATAGCTTTATTGAACATTTTTGTTGAGACATGTGTCTCTCCAAGTAGAATGTATTTGGGGTGTGCCATAGCTCATTTTGAAAGCTAATTATTTTCATTATATGTAGCGTTTCCTCAATATCCCCAATCACAAGCACAAAAATAAGAGAGGAAAGAAGAATGCGTAGATTGCACAAGGCAAGAGAAAATCTAATGTAGAAGAGTAGAACAAAATATGATGCAGAGAAGGAAGAATTCTGATATTTTAGATGTGAATCAATGGTTACAATAGCTTCTTGATGAAGCCTCTACCTCCCGACCACCCCCTAGCTATACAATTGCATTCACACTCGCACTCTCAATCACACTCTCACTGTCACTATCACCCTCACTCTCACTCTCACTCTCTCTCACTCTCACTCTCACTCTCAATCACAAGGTAATTCTTTGATTTCTATGCCTTTTTGTGTTGATGCGCATGTCTCCCTATATCAAAGTTTGATCGCTACACTCCCAAAGAAGTGTGCGATGCACCAAATTTAGAAAAAGTTGAGTTTCTCCAAAACTTTCGCAAAAATCCATGCAATTGTAGTGTGCTTTGTTTCTTTAGTATACTTGTCAAAAATACGAGAAAAACATCAAAAATACATATTCGAAAATATCCATAATTATACATGGTGACATGTGTGCATCAAAATCACAGATTCAAATACAATTGGATAAACCTTCGTTTTTCTTAAGTGTTGGAAACGGCACTTTTCAAAGCCCTATAACTCAAAAACGGTGAGCTTAAGCTTGTGAGAGACACTTTTATTCGATTTTGCGAATTGCACGATAGAATTAGAGATGTTCGAGGTCTAAATCCACCTCCAAATGCCACTTTTGAGCCACTACAAGTTTCAAAATTCTAGAGAGAGAGAGTAAAACCAAGGAATTTTCTAACAATGAACTAAATGTAGGACCCTGAACGAGGTACTTAATACATGATTCACAAAAGTTTCACACAAGCACTTTTATTCTCTTATACCTGCTCTACCTTTCTCTCATACATGGTTTTCCTTAATTCTTTCATCTTCACCTTCAAAATTCCACTAGAAAACATGATGTGAATACGGTCTAGAGAGAGAATATGAAACTTGTCAAACCAAAATTTTTCCTACATGCATAAAATGACCTAATTACTCAATCTAAGCATTATCCCCACAATGAAATTCAGAAAGTTCAAACTGAAT
Organism: Ceratopteris richardii; assembly: GCA_020310875.1. Taxonomy (NCBI): domain Eukaryota; kingdom Viridiplantae; phylum Streptophyta; class Polypodiopsida; order Polypodiales; family Pteridaceae; genus Ceratopteris; species Ceratopteris richardii. The sequence goes on along the minus strand of CM035437.1, from coordinate 118,710,645 downwards.
TATTTCACTAGAAAAGAGGCCTATTACAATTCTTCCCCCTTTTAAGAACTCTGTCCTCAGAGTTTGAAAGAAGGATAATGTTTTAGAAAATCGTCCAAATTCACCCAACTCGAATCTTCTGCTGGGTATGAGTGCCATTTCACTAAAATTTCTACTATAGATATATTTCTAAGAAATCTTTCCTTTCTGTCTAATATTATATCAGGTTGAAGCTCAAAAGAGCCATCATCTTTCAGCTTATAATTGTCCTACAAAACATGAGAAACCTTAGATACATATCTTTTAAGTAAGCTAACATGAAATACACGATGCACATTTAAATGTTTAGGTAATTCCAGCAAATAAGCAAGAGATCCAATCTTTTTCAAAACTTTAAAAGGACGTCATCGGGTTCTTGCGCGCTTAGGGGTGCACACGGGGTGCCAAGAAAGAACTTTGACATGAATAAACGAAAAGCTTCTATAGCTACAAATCAATTCAATGTATTCAACTAAATTCAACTCCAACCCTTATACTCAAAGTTCATACGTAAACTCTGAACACAATTTACAATTTATGGGCATGAGAGAAGTTCTGCAATGCTTTAAGTTCTGAGAACATAAGCTATTATAAGGATAGATTCTAATATTTGAGATTCAGGGAATGGCTTTCTCAAAGTGTTTAAAATTTATTCATCATCAAGCGTGGGTTTTAATAAGGATATTCTTCAACATTCAAAATATCTTTAACACTATCGCACGTGGAGAATGAAGCAATCAATCTCAAATTGTCAAAGCAATCACACTTTTATGAAGCATGTTCATTATTTAGGGAATATCAACTGTGATATTATTAACAGAAGCACTTTTCTAGCAATGCGTTTACTGGTGTGTAAACAACAAAAAACATGGCAATGAAGCCATCAAAGTACGGATACATCCAATACCATAAAATATTAGTAGTCTATGCACAAAGATCCTTTTTCTTTCTCAGCACATAAAGCGCAAGTAGTCTATCCTTCCTTTCCTCTGTCAAACAAACACAACACTACACAAATTTGATATTCCTCCCTTTCACATTCCCTATTCGTTTTCCTGAAACATTGAAACAGAAAGATGGTAACGTGTATTCTTTCCGTATATGTTTTTTCAAGAGCTCTCTTTTGTTTAATATAAATTCAAGATGTAAAATATAATGCTCGCTGGACTTATACACTCAAATATGAATGCATCATGTTCCATGCGACTCTGATACAGACTTCAAGATGAGGAGAAATTTCTTGGGTGTTATATAGATCAATAGAGAGATGCATAACTGTACATCATATTTATATATGCGCTTCAGTACTCAAATTTTCCGCTCCATATTCAGTTTACAATTGTTAAATTTGAGAGGGAAAAAGAACTAAAAAAATTTCCTTAAACAAGTCTCTTATGCACTAAAATTTCAATTGTCGCATACCTTTGGCTTCATATGAACAGGTTCCGAATTCTCTTACGGGTCATATGAACTCAGACTTTTCGACTCTAAAGGAGCTCACCAGCTTCTTATTATTTGGATCCAGCTTAACATCCTCATAAAATGCATTTGCAGCATCATCCACTGGGGCACAATGTGTTCTTGAGAAATAAGTGAGGAGTGATGTTTGTTAATTCCGTTCTTGCTGCACTATTATCAATCTGCATTGCATAGAGGCAGTTTTGTGGTCTCTGAATTCACCTTCAAGTTGAATTGCACAGGTCTCAGCCCTTTACATAGGTAGAGCAAATCAAAATCCATATTCTACAAGAACCTAGTATGTAAATAGGGGAAACCATTATCCGACTCCAAGATCCAAAAAGATGTAAGATTTTCTGGTAGATAAGAAGCATCAATTGTTGGCTTTTCTTTCATTCATGTCGTTCTCTTTTTCTTTCTTTATAGCACCATGAGTTCCATCTTTGTTCATATCTGCAAATCCACAAATATGCACACTAAGGCCTTCGTCCTCTTGCGTGTGTGCCAAGCTTTTACGAGTTCTACCTTGATCATATCCACCTCAAACTCCCTTCTTCACACACACCAACATAACCAATCTAGGTGGCATCCTCTTGGGCTCACTTTCCACTATGGGACATTGAACCTCTTTAAAGAACTTTACAGAATCTCTCTTTGCAATATGAGCTGATGCATGCCACCAGAACCAATAACGATCTGTTGCTGATACTTTACTTTTGAAGATGAACTCGACAAAAAAAAACATCATAAATTATATGGAGAACATCAACAACTGTCTTGAGATAAAACATCAAATTATATCGAAATGGAGTTGTGCTACTCTAAACATTTAACTCGGATATTAAAAATCGATAAGTGCTGAATATTAGGCATCAGCGTCATAATTTGCAACAGATCATAAGCACATCTTTAAATATTCTCTTATCTGAAGAATGTTGCCATGACAGTGAGCATAAGTTTGCCTCTATTACTCTGCATCGCTTAACAAGCTTATTAGTCGAACATCTATCTCCATTGAAATATGATGGTAAACCTTTCACGCACAGAGAAATCATCTACCAAATAATCCATTGCGGACATGATTTACAACACTTACTTTGTGTTGATCTTAGCAAATTCAAGGCAAGGATTTCCAATGAGATATCGTGAACATATGATATGTATTACAATAGAGAGTAAGGAGCTCCAAATTCAGGCAAAGGCCTATTCACGAAATTTGGGAATTATTCAAGTCCCATTTATAATACCAAGTGATGGAATTAACTTATGATTTCTATGTTATATTCTTCTTACAAAGATCAATTCATGAATACATCTTCTTTTTGTTAAAATGTTTTAAGCTTTCAATAGATAAAAAATAATATTAGTTGATGAGCTTATTAAAAAAACACCAAGGAGAATATGAATAAACAAAGAAAAGCATTCAACCTTGAATTTTTTTTTAAAATCTGAAGTCTATTATTATCCAATTCAATAATAATAGGTTAATTATACATTATTTGATATATCAATAAATGCTCATAAAGTAAATATCCCAAAATATGATGTTATAAAAATAAATAAATTGATTTCAATTTAATTGTATAACAAATCTATCCTAATATCAATTTAGAGCTTACAATTTAATATAAACAATAAATATATTCAAATTGGTCCCAGGTCACTTGTTGGGGTGGTTGGGCCTCTCGCCTCTTGAGGCGCGGACGGGGGTTCAACCCCCATCAACACATGTAAGGGACATGTTTAACATGGAAAGTTGTATCTTGTTGCTGATGTGCCACCGTTTGTCCTTCGCGATAGTTGTGATCACAATTTAGCCCAGCTATGTAAACCCCTATTCTTGTGGGATAAGGTGGGTCCCACGGATACTATGCCTTTCCTTATACAGTTGCAATTTCAAAGTTAAAGCCCGGAGGAGTAGGCCTTGGCTGAACCTCCATTTAAAAAAAAAAGCAACTACATGAATTTAGATCTAATTTAACAATACTTAATAATATGCAATTTGACATACTACTAATTGTTCATTTAGGTGAATGATATGAAAATTATGTCAATACTATAGATTGTTTCATATAATTTTATAATAAATCTATCATACTAATTTAGAGCTTCGAAAAACAATCGAATTCACTAATTACTCAAATATATGCAATTTAGGCTACCAATAATTTTTCACTTGGTTGAACAGTCCCAAAAATATGTGGTGTTTAAAAAACACCAATAAAATACATGATATTCAAATATTTTAAAATCATTGATATCGTTTCTTAATATATTGTTCAAGTACATAATATGTTTCTCTATCACAAGGTCTGTGATTTACAATTGTATTACATGTATAAGAACGTCTGTTCTTTGAGCAAATCCATCCATAAAGCCACGGAATCATTGTTTTGGATAAAAAGTTTTCCAACTCCTCCGATGATTGCCTCCACAGCTTCGGTAGAATTATATAAGTGCCTTTCATATTCCAAATCACATGATATCATGTATCATAAGAAATAATGGTATTATTTCCATCCAAATGTGGAAAAATTTTCCAAATTGTGTCTAAGTTTTTATGATGCACAAACTTATATCCGATACGGATATCAGTTTTTTGGCATGCACCCTGACCTGCTATAATATGAAATCTTTGATGGTGTTTTGGAGAACATACTGCAAGTGTTCTTTGAGCTATCGACACTCTTTCTGTGGTCCAAATCCAGACTTCAAAAAGATCCATACAAAAATCCAAGAAATATAATGCATCCTTGCGAATGTAATGCGCAATTCTTGTGTTCTCTTCAATAAAATTCATATCGTTTTGCAAAGATTATAGTAATACATCACCCCTTTCCTTATCAATTGTCTTCAGCAAAATGCCATTCATTTCCGGTATCAATACCCTTCTTTCATCTCTTGGGAATGAAGAAAATCCTTGCTTTCTTGATGAAGATTCATATATGTGTGAAGACCAGCAAGACATCAATGCCAAGCTTGTGTTTTCTTTGTAGTTCATATGCAAATCAGCATTTTGTTCTGCAAAATAAAATTGAAGTTAACCAGATTTATATAAAAGTCAATTAAATTGTTTTACATTCTATATTACTTCATAATTACAGTAATTAAAGATATGTTTAATTAAGCCATTATCATTTCTCTCAATATTCAAAACTTATAGTAAATTAAAATTGATAATACATAAGAAAATATGGGAAAATTGATTTAAATGCATGATTTTATATTCATGGGGATTCCAATTTCCTTATATAGTTTTTCTTACAATCAATATAATCAAAAGTAGACTAAGCCTAGAAAAAACTTCATATATATATATATATATATATATATATATATATATATATATATATATATATATATATATATATATATATATATATATATATGTGTGTGTGTGTGTGTGTGTGTGCACACACACACACAGACACACACACACACACACACACACACATATATATATATATATATATATATATATATATATATATATATATATATATATATATATATATATATATATATATATATATATATATATATATATATATATATATATATATATATATATATATATATATATATATATATATATGTGTGTGTGTGTGTGTGTGTGTGTGTGTGTGTGTTTAGTTGTGAAGAAAAACAACCTTTCATGAAACAAGGAAACTAACATAAAAAAAATGGGTTATCTTCAAACCAATCAAAAGATCTTGAGAAAATTTAATAATCCACCTTGCCGTCAATGTTTTTCTTTATCGTGCAAAAGAAAAATTTTATAAATATTTGACTGTAGATAGAAAAAAAAAACATAAATATTGTATGACGATTTTTTTACCTATTAAATTAAGGTATGCCTTTTGTAACCTTTTTATGTATCCTTTTGCTGCAACTCCACTTATGAAACAACTTTGTCGATAGCCCAACCTTGTAGCATACACTTGTGCATGATTTTCTCTCATGCTTTTATTTTTGTAGCACATTTGTAACAGTTTTAGCTGCGCTTTATTTAAAAGTGGAACACCAAATGTTGAAGCTATTGTTGCTAGATCTCCCTTTTTGATTTCCTTGCAATTCAATGGAACCTCTAGCTTTGTCGATGCTATTGTTGTATGTTGCTTTTCAATTTCGTTGCAAATCAATGGAACATCTAGGTTTTTCTCACTATTATTATGTACTTCATAGTCATCAAAAGAAGATACTCTCAAGTTATTTGAATGATCATTTGATTCACTCAAGATATCATGCTCTAACATAGACGATGAATTCTCCATTGCAAGTTGAAACATAGGAAATATAAGATGTTCTTTGATGATATGTGGTTGTCTGATTCGATTGAGCAAAATATCATCTCTTTGGATGAAGCTCAAAATAGAGGATAGAAGATCACTCGGTACTGAATGATCGTGTCTTGCTTGATAAGGGGCAATGTCGATGCAATTTTCTATTGGGATAGCACTTTTGAAGAAACTAGCATTAATGATAAGTTGATCTGGTTTATATATTTCTTCAATGTGATCCATATAATAATCTTCTTCGCTCCTCACCATAAAAAAAGAATATCTTTTGTCATCAATATTTGAATGATTTTTGACATAATCTTTCTCTGATATGTTCCATCTTATATCTTTGTTGAACAAAAGGGCATTTAGATTATGAAGGAGAAAGTTGTTCCTTATATGAAGTGGGTGATAGATATTCTCTGCATATATCAAACAATGAGGTTTATTATACACAATAACTATTCTCTGCATATTTGTATTATCTGTATCTTGATTCCTCATATCTGTATCTTGATTACTAATATCACACCATTGATGCAAAGCAGGGTCATTCTCAAAAACTAAAGAGCAAATTGATTCTAATTGTTTTTCTTCAATCTCTAAACATATACCAAAACATCTAGGTTTTTTAGATAAACTTCTTTGAAGAACAACTCCTCGACAATACAATTCTACAACATAGCTGTCTTCACGAGCAAAACTGTTGATGAAATCATCAATGAAATTTTTTTCTATGAATTCATCCAGACCTTTATGAGCAAAAATATTTAGATTTTCTTGATCTATTCTATCAATCATCTGATAATTATCCTCTTTGCTAATGTACATAAGCACTATTGCAAAATGCAATTCTCCTTTGATGGAAGGATTACTACTGTGAGTGGCACCAATTTTGAAAGTCATTTTTGTAGCTGTATGTTGAACTCCTTCCACAAGCATATGGACATAGAGGAAATCAATAAAAGATACTATAACATATTATGTCTCGGAGTTCATCCGGTTGAGTGCAAAAATCAATCTGGAAAAGAACATTGCTGAAATGCATTCCCGACTATGTAAACTGTACAGTTCTGAATCAAACCTAAAGAAAACAATATTGAATGGAAGAACTTGCTCTACACAAAAACTTTCCACCTTGTTCAAATCGAAACCAAATTCATAGATTGACCATGGAATAACATTTGCTCTGCTCTTTATTCCCATTGCAACTCTATAGAAATGACTCAACAAAGTTATGGCAACCTTTGGTAAAGGAGGAGACTTCTTTGCCCTGTTTAATGAGTCTTTCACAAATGTTTCACTATAACTTTTAATTTTTTCATATTGTATATCTGTGATATTGTATTTCTAGTAGAGCTTTTCCCAAGTCAAAACCTCTGTTGTTAAATCAATAAAAAATGCAATTATAGCATTTTTCAAGACACGATCTGTCTTTAATCTCCATGCCATTTCTTCCATGTCAACCATGTGCTTCAATGATTTTGCCTTTTTTAACAAAATTTTCTTCTCTAAAATTGCCTTTTGAAGTTCTAAAATTTCTTTATTGTCTAAACCTGCAATACATCTGAATAATGTCGGACCTAATATAACCGTCCCTGGTGCCTGCTTGAATTGACCACCTTTCATTGCTACCATTTTTGCAGATGTTGATATAACATCTTTTGTTGAATCTCTTTTGCTATTTGGCACTTCACCCTTTGTATTAAGCAGTGCCCCTTGACTATACAAACGCATAATTGATATCCAATTCTTCCATGCCTCATCGTTACATAAAAGAAGATGTAAATCATTCTTTATAAATCCTTTTTGTAAAGTTTGCTCTGTACTCTCTACAAAATTGTGAAAAAAAAACGTATATCGTTTAAATAAATACAAGTTTTAAAAAATAATAATATATAGTAACTAAAACATAAAAAATACAAAGAATATAAACATACCTGCCATGATATAAATTCTCTTTTACTCTGATTAACACTTGGAGGAGGTTTAGATGGACATCCATTGGCTTTCCATTGAGATCTAGCTTGTAAAAGTTGATCCACAAATGGTTCCTTCTATAATGACTCTGCCACCATCAAATTAGCCTCTTTAGATATCTCCCTTGAAATTTTTCGAGGACAATTTACTATAATTTTTGCTTTTCTATATCTAAATTGTTGTCGTAACTGTAATGTCACCATCGGAGAATTAACAGTTTGTAAAGTTTTTGCTACACTAATTGAATGTTGTCCAGATATTATCCAATACTCAACTTTATCAATATCATCATGAGATAAAGTTTTTAGAGGTATTCTCACACTTGGATCAATAGGCATAACAACTGCAAGAACTTCATTCTCTTTCGGAGCCAAGACAAAATCATTCATTAATGTATGCACCCAATCTCTATTTAATTTTCGATATACATAATTCGATGGTGCTGGAAAACATCTTTTTACATCAACATTAAATACTGCATCAGAACCAAAAGCATAGTATTCTTGTTTTTGAAGTAGTAAATCCATCATTTTATTTTCTTGTGGCTGCACTACTGTATCTTCTGTTTCTTCACTCCTATTATCTAAATGTCGCATTGATACATCTTCATCGTTTTGTACAGACTTTGATGATGATCCTAAATCTTTATTTGAAGAACCTTTTAACTTTCGTTTCTTAGATCTCTCAAATACATCTGAGCTTCTCTTCAAAGATTTTGACTTTTGTGTTAATCTTTTGGCTTCTTTTATAATTTTCAATAATTCTTCTATTGATTAGATCGATCCAATTGAACCTAATGATCGATTAGACTTTGAGATACTATCTTTCATATCATCCAAACAAAAAGTCTCCCATGATAAGGAGAACTTATTTGCATTAATATTCTCACCATCTTGAAGCACTTTACAAGTAAAACATGGTGTGCCTTGTGCATTTACATCTTCTTTAACATGAAAAATATTGCCCATATCACCATATGTAGATCTTGCATCTATCATAAATAAATTTACATATGCTTTGAAGTTTCCTTCATGATCATAAGTATCAGCAAACCATTTCATGTCTTCTTTGTGTGTCAAATCAAAAGATTTCTGAACCTTAATCCTATTTGAAGGAACCTTCATCCCACTTGTTTTTGATAAATTTTCCAATGAAAATACATTATCGATCACATTGCTTTGAAATTCATTTGTGTTTTCCATTGCTCCTGAAAGTCAAAAAAAAACTTTTTTTTTAATCACATCAACATAATAAAAAACAATATGAATATAATAACATCAAATTTCTCATTCATAGTCATCAAATTTATTGTCAATACTATTCTCTCTAATTATTATACTTTAGATTATAGATTATAATCAAATTTACGAAGTTCGAGCCTCTTAAGTTCGTTCTCATTGTGTTTAAATTTGAAAATATATTTGACTTAAAAATACTATTCATTTTGCTGAAAAAGATAAGAGACTTGATCTTAAGTTGAAGTGTCACATCCTATGATTGAACAGACTGAGAGTTGATATGATTCAAAAGCTCGAACTTAAGTTCGAACCTGATGGTGAAATATCCAAAGCCTCGAACTTAAGTTCGAGCCTCATATCATGTGAGCCAACAATCCCAAACTTGATATGGTGGAGATAAGAAAACTGACAAAGGCTCGAATTGGAACCAACAATCCTAAGCTTGATATGGCTTGAAAAGCTAAGAGGCTCGAACTTAAGTTCGAGCCTCCCTATTCTTGATATGGTTGAAAAAGCTGAGAGGCTCATATCATATAAGAGGTTCGAAGCTCCTAAAATTGAATTGGTCCGAGCCTAACCCCAAACTTGATATGGTGGAACTAAGAAAACCGACAAAGGCTCGAATTGGAACCAACAATCCTAAGCTTGATATGGCTTGAAAAGCTAAGCGGCTAGAACTTAAGTTCGAGCCTCTCCTTGTTCTTGATATGGTTGAAAAAGCTGAGAGGCTCATATCATATAAGAGGTTCGAAGCTCCTAAAATTGAATTGATTCTAAGGCTCGAACTTAAGTTCGAGCCTCTTTTGTTGGTGCATTTTACCCAAGCCTACATGCTTGATATGCTTGATATTATCTTCATTTGTAAGTCACATGTGTAGTCATGTGAACACCTCTTGTAAAAGAGTTCATTTTTATCTCTTGTATCTGAAAAAAGAAAAAAGGAAAAGGATGGCTTACCTCATGCATAATGTAAAAGAAAATTCGTGGCTATAACTACCAAAATCACGAATTTTTGAGCTGAGGGAATCTCTCCGAACTTTGGGGATCACTTTTAGGTGGAGCCATTCGAATTCGAATTCAAAACTCCCTCCAAGAATAGCTATAAAAAGAGCAAGAAGGAAGAGGCGATTAGCAAGCCTTGTACATGACCACTTCATATCATTTTGTAGAGATTAAAGAGCTTACTCCATAGCTCTATCATTCTACTCCCATTGTGCAAAGATTCATTGCCAATGTGGTTGTAATCATATGTGAATCTATACATTTATCATCATCTACTTCTCTATTTTGTTCTCTGCTATACTCACTCAGAGTAGTACCTTCAGAAGGTCATATCTTGCGTTCTACTGATCCTTTTTCAGTGATTTTACGTGAGTTGGAGATATCTGCATTTTACTGCTCACTGGTCTATCTCTGCAGAGCCCCGAGAATGGTGGGCATGTTCTAGAAATTGATGAAACTTGTTCTCAGTGCTCAGTCCATCATTTGAAGTGTTTTAACTTGGATTGGGAAGCTTGCTAAGTCTATTTGCTATGACCAAAAGGAATTTTTCTAATTCCTACCAGGTTGACAGCACTGTTCATTTTTTTGAACAGGTGTATGTCCAAAAATAGCAAGTTTTGGGAGCTAGTCATTTCGCAACTAGTCTGTCTTGACTTAAACTTTTGGGATACATGTTCCAAAGTACTTGGCTGATATTTTGGTGGATTTAGGAAGCTTAAAGGGTCTACTAATCAACTCTGAAGTCTCAGTTGGCTGGTGTGAAGCTGGTTGTAGCAGCACCTACTCATCTTTGGATTGCATCCACCATCTCTCTTCACAATGGTATGAGAGCATAGTCAAGCAACATGGGAGATGGATTTCCATCAACAATTGACAAATTGGATCGAAACAGCTATCCGGCATGGTCTCTAATGATGGAGGCTTACCTTCAAGGGAGGAATCTATATGGATTCATATCCGGAGATGAAGCAATACCAACCATGAGGAACAAAGGGCAACCATCACATGAAGAAGTGGAAGGACTTTCGAATTGGTGTTTGAAGGATGCCCTTGCAAGGTCCTATATTCTAAACTCAATCTCTGATTTTCTTTTACCTCATGTCAAGGGATGGAAGACATCAAGAGAGACCTGGAATGCACTTGCTTCTTTCTTCTCTTCCAACACTCGAGCGAGGAAGAACCAATTGTGGATGCAGTTCACAACAATGAAGAAAAGCCCAAAGCAAAATGTGACTGATTATGTCACAAAGATGAAGGAGATTTCCGACCAACTTGGAAGCATTGGAGAGCTAATTGAAGAGGAGCAAAGCATAAGACAAATCATGAATGGAATCAAAGTAGACGACAAGTGGGAGTCATTCACAACAGCCATGGATTTATAGATGGATATGCATGTACCCGACCTTAACACACTCATGGGCCAACTCTTCACTCATGAAGCAAAGATTAGCAAAGGTGGTGAGTCCTCAAGAGGTAATCAAACTTCTGCCTTATATTCTGATAAAGCTAAGGTCAAGGACAAGTCAAAGAATAGGAAGAATGAAGATGAAGGAAGCTCTTTCCAAGCAAACTTTGCAGGTAAAGGAAGACCTAGAGGAAGATGCAGAGGTGGAAAGCAAGGCAGAGGGAGATTCCAATCATCTCAACCTTGCAACATATGTGGCTTATCTAACCATACTACTGAAGAATGTTTTAGGAACCCGAGGAACTCAAGAGGAAGAGGATTCAATAGAGGTGGCTATGGATCAAATAGAGGTAGATACAATGGAGGCTACAACAACAACAACTACTACAACAACAATTAAAACAACAACAACAACAACAACAACAACTATCAAAGTGGCCATAGAGGAAGAAGAGATTACAATAACTATGCAGAGGACCAACGTCAAGAAGATTCATTATTGATTATGAATCTATCAGGGAAGAAGGGTAAGGATGATGATCACATATTTTACATTGATTTTGGGATGCTCGAACCATGTAGCAGGAAATGTGGCTGTACTTTCTGATTTGGAAGATCCTCATAACAAGCATGAAGTGTAGATAGGAGATGACACAAAGCACTCAGTGGAGAAGATAGGTAATGTGAAGACATCAGATGGGAATATGAACCTCTTAAGCAAAGTCTTGTATGTCCCTACAATTACCAAAAATTTAATAAGTGTTGGAAAGATTGTTGAAAAAGGATTGCAGGTTAGATTCAATCGATTTGGAGCATATGTTGAAGACCCAAGGCAAGGCTTTCGAAGGATTGCCAAAGGAGAAAAGATAGGAAGGCTTTTCATTTTTGAAGTGGAAGATACAAAGAACATAGCTTTGTTTAGCTATGGATCTCAAACTCTAACAGAGTTGGAGATATGGCACAAAAGGCTTGCTCACATTGGTGAGAGGACACTCAAACAGATTTGCAGGGACCAAAGTGTACTTGGTTTGCCTAATATCACAAGGCAACACATGATTTATAAATGTGAAGCTTGTCAACTCGGCAAGGCTCATAGACAACTTTTCAATAAGAAAGGATATATGTATCAAAATCCTTTGGATCTAGTGCACACGGATGTGTGGGGTCCAAGTAAGGAGCCATCTATATGAGGCTCAAGATATTATGTGTCTTTCATAGATGATTGTAGCAGGTGGACCATTCTGTTTTTCATGAAGCACAAGGATGAAGTGTTTAACTACTTTAAGAAGTATATTGCTCTTGTTGAAAACCAAACAGGTAGGACTTTGAAATGACTCAGATCAGATGGTATAGGAGAATACTTCTCTTCTGAATTTGATGCCTTCTTGCATGAGAGAGGCATTAAAAGTGAAGTCACTACAAGGTATACACCCGAACTCAATGGTGTAGCAGAGAGGAGGAACAGAGCTATTGTCGAAGCTGCAAGGTCCATGCTCAACGAAAAGGGATTGTCAAACTACCTATGGGCAGAGGCTGTGTCTACAGCCACATATCTCATAAATAGACTTCCATCTAAGTCACTAGATGGAACCACTCCATATGAAGTGTGGAATGGAAGAAGACCTAGTCTAGAGCATTGCAAAATCTTTGGATGCTTAGCCTATGCTCACATTCCTTCTCAAGTAAGAGGGAAATTGGATCCCAAGGCAAAGAAGTGTGTATTCATTGATTATGACCAAAACCAAAAAGGATATAGATTCTACAATCCAACCAATAAAGGATTTTCTGTGAGTAGAGATGTAATTTTTGATGAAAACAAATCATGGTTTGATGATAACAGGAAAGTGAAGCTGCCTTATGACTTGGATGAAGATTTTCCATCACTTCAACCAATGGAGCCAAAGCAGATTGAAGAAAGTGATTTGGAGATTGATCTAGAAGACTTGGAAAGACTAAAGCTATGGAAGAACAAAGGTAAAGCAAAGATGCAGGATACTACATATGGACCCGAGAGCTCACATCAACCACTTAGAAGGTCTTGGAGGGAGAAGAAGAAACCAGAGAGGTTTGGTTATGATACTTCTTTGGTCACCAAGCACTCAATCTACATTGCAAAGGATTCAACCAATGAAGAACCTACCACATTTGAAGAAGCACAAAGCAAGAAAGCTTGGAGAGATGCAATGGATGAAGAAATGGAAGCCTTGAAGGAGAATGACACTTGGGAGCTTGTACCTAACAAGCCATATATAAAGGTAATTGGATCTCGATGGATATACAAAATCAAGAGGAATCCAGATGGAAGTATAAATAGACACAAAGCAAGGTTAGTTGCTAAAGGGTTTGCTCAAACCCATGGTATTGATTATGAGGAGACTTTCTCTCTTGTTGCAAAAATGCCTACAATTAGGGTTCTCATTAGTCTTGCTGCATCTAGAAATTGGAAACTTTATCAACTTGATGTAAAGAATGCTTTCTTGAATGGATGGATTTCTAAGGAAGTGTATATGGCACAACCTCCTGGATATGAGGATGCACATCATCCTAACTATGTATGCAAACTAAAGAAAGCTTTGTATGGATTGAAGCAAGCTCCAAGAGCTTGGAATTTTAGATTGGTGACTTATTTGCAGGACCAAGGATTCAAAGCTAGCAAGGCAGATACCTCTTTGTTCATAAAGAGGAATGGATCTGAAGTGATCTATTTATGTGTGTATGTTGATGATATTATTATCACAAGCAATGATCTTGAAGGAATCAAACATGTAAAGAGTCAAATGAAGGAGGAGTTCAAAATAAGTGACCTCGGACCACTCACTTATTTTCTTGGATTGGAGTTGATCTACACAGATTTAGGTATATACATCACACAAAGGAAGTATGTGCATGACATGCTCGTCAAGTTCAAGATGGAAAATACCAAGTGTGCAGGTACACCTATGGAGCAAAATCGTAAACTTAGTGCTTATGAAGGAGAGCAAATTGAAGACATCACAAGCTATCAAAGCTTGGTTGGAAGTTTGAACTATGCAACACTCACAAGGGTGAATATATGCTATAGTGTTAGCATATTGAGTCAGTTTATGCATAAGCCGAGAAGACCACATATGGAAGTTGCCAAGCGAGTCCTCAAGTACCTAAAGGGGACCATGAATGAAGGTTTGTTCTATTCATATACTTCAGATATTGAGCTAAAGGTCTACTCAGATGCAGATTGGGCCGGATCTAGAGATGATAGAAGAAGCACATCCGGGTATATATCATTTGCAGGTTCAAAAATCATTTCTTGGTCATCGAAGAAGCAACCAACCGTGGGATTATCTTCTACCGAAGCTAAATATAGAGGTTTGGCTAATGCAACTCAAGAAATCATGTGGTTAAGTCTTTGTACACAGATCTTGGACTTCATTCTTCAACACCTCATATTTTTGGTGACAACACAAGCTCACTACATCTAGCAGCTAATCCGGTATACCATGCTAGAACCAAGCATATTGAAGTCCACTACCATTACGTAAGGGAGAAGCTAATGAGCAAGGATATTCAGCTATCCTATGTCTCTACAGATATGCAATGTGCCGACATGTTGACTAAAGCTCTTGATGGTACAAAGTTAAGTAGATTCAAGTTGATGATTGGGTTGTAGGAAATGAAGGACAATTGAAGACTTATTTGAAGGCCAAGCATGTTAGGCTTGAGGGGGAGCTATTGGTGCATTTTACCCAAGCCTACATGCTTGATATGCTTGATATTATCCTCATTTGTAAGTCACATGTGTAGTCATGTGAACACCTCTTGTAAAAGAGTTCATTTTTATCTCTTGTATTTGAAAAAAGAAAAAAGGAAAAGGATGGCTTACCTCATGCATGATGTAAAAGCAAATTGGTGGCTATAACTACCAAAATCATGAATTTTTGAGCTGAGGGAATCTCTCCTAACTTTGGGGATCACTTTTAGGTGGAGCCATTCGAATTCGAATTCAAAACTCCCTCCAAGAATAGCTATAAAAGGAGCAAGAAGGAAGAGGCGATTACCAAGCCTTGTACGTGACCACTTCATATCATTTTGTAGAGATTGAAGAGCTTACTCCATAGCTCTATCATTCTACTCCCATTGTGCAAAGATTCATTGCCAATGTGGTGTAATCATGTGTGAATCTATACATTTATCATCATCTACTTCTCTGTTTTGTTCTCTCCTATACTCACTCAGAGCAGTACCTTCAGAAGGTCATATCTCGCGTTCTACTGATGCTTTTTCCGTGATTTAATGTGAATTGGATAGCTCTTACTGTCTAGCTTTTGCATATCCATTTTCAAGGTCATTGGATTTATAGTTTTGGAGATATCTGCATTTTACTGCTCACTGGTCTATCTCTGCAGAGCCCCGAGAATGATGGGCATGTTCCAGAAATTGATGAAACTTGTTCTCAATGCTCAGTCCATCATTTGAAGTGTTTTAACTTGGATTGGGAAGCCTGCTAAGTCTATTTGCTATGCCCAGAAGGAATTTTTCTAATTCCTACTAGGTTGAGAGTACTCTTCATTTTTTCCAGCAGGTGTATTTCCAAAAAAAGCAAGTTTTAGGAGCTAGTCATTTCGCAACTAGTCTGTCTTGACTTAAACTTTTTGGATACATGTTCCAAAGTAGTTGGCTGATATTCTGGTGGATTTAGGAAGCTTAATGGCTCTACTAATCAACTCTGAAGTCTTAGTTGGCTGGTGTGAAGCTGGTTGTAGCAGCACCTACTCATCTTTGGATTGCATCCACCATCTCTCTTCACATCTTTATTCTTTTGCACATAAGACACAACAATCCTAAATTTAATATGGGTGGAAAAGCTGAGATGCTCATATCATGTGACCCAACAATCCTAAATTTGATATGGTTGGAAAAACTAAGGGTCTCGAACTAAGGTTCGAGACCCGGTAATTGAATTGATCCTAAGACTCGAAGTTAAGTTCGAGCGTGTTCGTTCTTTTGCACATAAAACGCTATTCAATCATGTGACCCATGAATCCCAAACTTGATATCAAGATTGACATTTGATATGATTCAAAGACTGGAACTGAATTTTGAACTTGGTATTAAGGAACTTGATATGATTTATAGGCTCGACCCTGAAAGGATTGAACTTGATGATGCAATATCGAATTTCAAAGGCTCGAACTCTCATATCATATGAATAAACAATCCCAAACTTAGGCTGAAACTGAAGAGGCTCGAACTTAACTTCAAGCTCATACCAAGTGAACCAACAATCTTAAGCTTGATATGGCTTGAAAAGCTAAGAGGTTATTCAATTGATTTTGAGGCCGAATTGATCTGATGGCTCGAACTTACGTTCGAGCTTGTTTGTTCTTTCCAACAATCCTACGCCTGATATGGGTTGAAAAGCTAGCATGCTCGAACTTAAGTTCCAGCCGTTGAAATTCAGTTGATCTTGAGGCTCAAACTTAAGTTCGAGCCTATTTGTTCTTTTCCACATAACACACTGTTCAATCATGTGACCCAACAATCCCAAACTTGATATAGTGGAACCGATAGGTTCGAACTTAAGTTCGAGCCTGATGATGCAATATTCAAAGGCTTGAACTTAAGTTCGAGGTTCATACCATGTGACCCAACAATCCTACATGTGATATGGCTGGAAAAGCTAACACTCTCGAACTTAAGTTCGAGCCTCTTTGTTCTCTTCCACATAAGACACAACAATCCTAAACTTGATATGGCTGGAACTTAAGCTCAAGCCTCTTTGTTCTTTTCCACATAAGACACAACAATCCTAAACTTCATATCGCTGGAAATGTTGAGGCTCATATCATGTGATCCAAAAATCCTAAACTTCGTATGGGTGGAAAAGTTGAGGCTCATTTCATGTGATCCAACAATCCTAAACTTGATATGGTTGGAAAAGCTTAGAGGCTCGACCTTAAGTTCGAGCCTCTTTGTTCTTTTGCACAAAAGACACAACAATCCTAAACTTGATATGGCTGGAAAAGCTGAGGCTCATATCATGTGATCCAACAATCCTAAACTTGATATGGTTGGAATACCTCAGAGGTGCGAACTTAAGTTCGAGCCTCTTTGTTCTTTTGCACATAAGACACAACAATCCTAAACTTGATATGGCTGGAAAAGCTGAGGCTCATATCATGTGATCCAACAATCCTGAACTTGATATGGTTAAAAAAGCTCAGAGGCTCGAAATTGATATAGTTGGAAAAGCTGAGAGGCTCAAACTTAAGTTTGAGCCTCTTTGTTCTTTTGCTCATATCATGTGATCCAACAATTCTAAACTTGATATGGTTGGAAAAGCTCAGAGGCTCGAACTTAAGTTCAAGCCTCTTTGTTCTTTTGCACATAACACACAACAATCCTAAACTAGATATGGCTGGAAAAGCTAAGAGGCTCGAACTTGAGTTCGAGCCTCTTTGTTCTTTTGCTCATATCATGTGACCAAACAATCCTAAACTTGATATGGTTGGAAAAGCTCAGAGGCTCAAACTTAAGTTCGAGCCTCTTTGTTCTTTTGCTCATATCATGTGATCCAACAATCCTAAACTTGATATGGTTGGAAAAGCTCTGAGGCTCATATCATATAATCAAACAATCCTAAACTTGATATGGTTGGAAAAGCTCAAAGGCTCGAACTTAAGTTCGAGCCTCTTTGTTCTTTTTCACATAAGAAACAACAATCCTAAACTTGATATGGCTGGAAAAGTTGAGGCTCATATCATGTGATCCAACAATCCTGAACTTGATATGGTTGGAAGAAGCTCAGAGGCTGGAACTTAAGTTCGAGCCTCTTTGTTCTTTTGCACATAAGACACAACAATCCTAAACTTGATATGGTTGGAAAAGCTGAGAGGCTCGAACTTAAGTTCGAGCCTCTTTGTTCTTTTGCTCATATCATGTGACCAAACAATCCTAAACTTGATATGGTTGGAAAAGCTCAGAGGCTCGAACTTAAATTCGAGCCTCTTTGTTCTTTTGCACCTTAGAGACAACAATCCTAAACTTGACATGGCTGTAAAAGCTGAGGCTCATATCATGTGATCCAACAATCCTAAACTTGATATGGTTGGAAAAGCTCAGAGGCTCGAACTTAAGTTCGAGCCTCTTTGTTCTTTTGCACATAAGACACAAGAAACCTAAACTTGATATGGTTGGAAAAGCTGAGAGGCTCGAACTTAAGTTCGAGCCTCTTTGTTCTTTTGTTCATATCATGTGATCCAACAATCGTGAACTTGATATGGTTGGAAAAGCTGAGAGGCTCGAACTTAAAATCGAGCCTCTTTGTTCTTTTGCACATAAGACACAACAATCCTAAACTTCATATGGATGGAAAAGCTGAGAGGCTCGAACGTAAGTTCGAGCCTCTTTGTTCTTTTGCTCATATCATCTGACCAAACGATCCTAAGCTTGATATGGTTGGAAAAGCTTAGAGGCTCGAACTGAAGTTGGAAAAGCTCAGAGGCTCAAACTTAAGTTTGAGCCTCTTTGTTCTTTTGCACATAAGACACAACAATCCTAAACTTAATATGGCTCGAAAAACCTAAGGCTCATATCATGTGATCCAATGAACTTGATATGGTTGGAAAAGCTCAGAGGCTCGAACTTAAGTTGGAGCCTCTTTGTTCTTTTACACATAAGACACAACAATCCTAAACTTGATGGTTGGAAAAGCTGAGAGGCTCGAACTTAAGTTCGAGCCTCTTTGTTCTTTTGATCATATCATGTGATCCAACAATTCTAAACTTGATATGGTTGCAAAAGCTCAGAGGCTCCAACTTAAGTTCGAGCCTCTTTGTTCTTTTGCACATAACACACAACAACCCTAAACTTGATATGGCTCGAAAAGGTCAGAGGCTCCAACTTAAGTTCGAGCCTTTTTGTTCTTTTGCTCATATCATGTGAACAAACAATCCTAAACTTGATATGGTTAGAAAAGCTCAAAGGCTCGAACTTAATATTTTGCACATAAGACACAACAATCATACACTTGATATGGCTGGAAAAGCTGGGGCTCATATCATGTGATCCAAAAATCTTGAACTTGATATGGTTGGAAAAGCTCAGAGGCTCGAACTTAAGTTCAAGCCTTTTTGTTCTTTTGCACATAAGACACAACAACCCTAAACTTGATATGGTTGGAAAAGCTGAGAGGCTCGAACTTAAGTTCGAGCCTCTTTGTTCTTTTGCTCATATCATGTGATCCAACAATTCTAAACTTGATATGGTTGGAAAAGCTCAAAGGCTCGAACTTAAGTTCGAGCCTCTTTGTTGTTTTGCACATAACACAGAACAATCCTAAACTTGATATGGCTGGAAAAGCTCAGAGGCTCGAACTTAAGTTCGAGCCTCTTTGTTCTTTTGCTCATATCACGTGACCAAGCAATCCTAAACTTGATATGGTTGGAAAAGCACAAAGGCTCGAACTTAATCTTTTGCACATAAGACACAACAATCCTAAACTTGATATGGTTGGAAAAGCTGAGAGAATCGAACTTAAGTTCGAGCCTCTTTGTTCTTTTGCTCATATCATGTGACCAAACAATCCTAAACTTGATATGGTTGGAAAAGCTCAGAGGCTCGAACTTAAGTTCGAGCCTCTGTTCTTTTGCTCATATCATGTGATCCAACAGTCCTAAACTTGATATGGTTGGAAAAGCTCAGAGGCTCGAACTTAAGTTTGAGCCCCTTTGTTGTTCTGCAAATAAGACACAACAATCCTATACTTGATATGGCTAGAAAAGCTGAGGCTTATATCATGTGATCCAACAATCCTAAACTTGATATGGTTGGAAAAGCTCAGAGTCTCGAACTTAAGTTTGAGCCTCTTTGTTCTTTTGCACATAAGCTGGAAAAGTTGAGGCTCATATCATGTGATCCAACAATCCTAAACTTGATATGGTTAGAAAAGCTCAGAGGCTCGAACTTAAGTTCGAGCCTCTTTGTTCTTATGCACATAAGACACAACAATCCTAAACTTGATATGGTTGGAAAAGCTGAGAGGCTCGAACTTAAGTTCGAGCCTCTTTGTTCTTTTGCTCATATCATGTGACCAAACAATCTTAAACTTGATATGGTTGGAAAATCTCAGAGGCTCAAACTTAAGTTGGAGCCTCTTTGTTCTTTTGCACCTAAGACACAACAATCCTAAACTTGATATGGCTGGAAAAGCTGAGGCTCATATCATGTGATCCAACAATCTTAAACTTGATATGGTTGGAAAAGCTCAGAGGCTCGAACTTAAGCTCGAGCCTCTTTGTTCTTTTGCACATAAGACACAACAATCCTAAACTTGATATGGTTGGAAAAGCTGAGAGGCTCGAACTTAAGTTAAGCTCAGAGGCTCGAACTTAAGTTGGAGCTTCTTTGTTCTTTTGCTCATATCATGTGACCAAACAATCCTAAAGTTGATATGGTTGGAAAAGGTCAGAGGCTCAGCTTAAGGTCGAGCCTCTTTGTGTTTTTGCTCATATTATGTGATTCAACAATGCTAAACTTGATATGGTTGGAAAAGCTCAAGTTTGAGCCTCTTTGTTCTTTTACATAAGACACAACAATCCTAAACTTGATATGGCTGGAGAAGCTGAGGCTCATATCATGTGATCCAACAATGCTAAACTTGATATGGTTGGAAAAGCTCAGAGGCTCGAACTTAAGTTCGAGCCTCTTTGTTCTTTTGCACATAAGACACAACAATCCTAAACTTGATATGAATGGAAAAGCTGAGAGGCTCGAACTTAAGTTCGAGCTTCTTTGTTCTTTTGCTCATATCATGTGACCAAACAATCCTAAACTTGATATGGTTGGAAAAGTTGAAGAGTTCGAACATAAGTTCGAGCCTCTTTGTTCTTTTGCACATAAGACACAACAATCCTAAATTTGATATGGTTGGGAAAGCTGAGAGGCTCGAACTTAAGTTAGAGCCTCTTTATTCTTTTTCTCATATCATGTGACCAAACAATCCCAAACTTGATATCGTTGGAAAAGCTGAGAGGCTCGAACTTAAGTTCGAGCCGACTGAAATTGAATTGATGCTAAGGCTCAAACTTAAGTTCGAGCCTGTTTGTTCTTTTGCACATAAGACACTTCTCAATCATGTTACACAACAATCCCAAACTTCATTTGGTTGACCTTAGAGGCTCAAACTTAAGTTTGAGCCTCATCTCAAGATTGATGGTTGATATGATTCAAAGGCTCGACTGAAGTTTGAGCCTGATATGAAGCGACACAATGACTCAAAACTTACAAGCTCGAATTTAAGTTCGAGCCGTGACACAAGATATTCAAACTTGACACAACAGATTCAATCCTATATTCTGTTTTAGGAATTTTGAAACCCTAATTTCAGAATTAGGGTTTGTTGATTTTCAGATACATACATACATAGATTCTCTCTCTCTCTCTCTCTCTCTCTCTACTTAAAACATACACACACCTAACACACCACCTTCAAATCGTCATTGGGAAGCTTCAAGTTTCATCACATACATATATAAACAGCAGTGTATATATATACACACACACATATATATATATATATATATATATATATATATATATATATATATATATATATATATATATATATATATATATATATATATATATATATATATATATATATATATATATATATATATATATATATATATATATATATACTGTAGTGTATACATACACGATACATGGAGAGAGTGGATACATGCATACATACATGGCACTAGCTGAGAGAGTAACCATTGGGCAGCTCATAGTATATCACACCACCTCCAAATTGAGGTTGAGCGAGCGACACATACCCCGAGGGACGAGAGATTATGCAGGATATGTAGGAGGAGGTGGAGGACGACGAGCACTACACATGTAGATGCCAGGCATATGAGGACATCAGAGACTACTACTGTTTGTGTGTGTGTGTGTATATCTATATATATGTGTGTGTAGTGCTATATATATATATATATATATATATATATATATATATATATATATATATATATATATATATATATATATATATATATATATATTATTGTGTGTGTGTTTGTACTGCTCTCTCTCTCTCTCTCTCTCTCTCTCTCTCTCTATATATATATATATATATATATATATAT
>CM035437.1:118675635-118680635 GCA_020310875.1 Ceratopteris richardii | reverse complement strand
AGCCAAGGGCTAGGTCAAGTATCAAAGACTAGATATGGGAGACTTCAACACTCAAATTGAAAAGCTCGACAAAGGGAACTATCAACCATGGAGATTTAGAGTCTCCAACAATCTTATGGGCAAGGGCCTTTGGGGGTTGATTAGTGGAAGTGAACCAAGACCTAGGTTGGATGAGAATCCAACCAATGACCAGAGAAGGGCCTTTAGGGAATGGAATGAAAGAGACAAGAGGGTTATCTTTATCCTTTCCCAACACATTAGCAATAGCATGATTGGCCATATCCAAGACTTGGATTCAAGCATGAAAGTATGGGAGACACTTGAAATGCTTTATTCAACAAGCACCAAAGCAAGGAAGATCCAACTCAAGAATGAGCTCAACAACCTTAGGAAGAGCTCAGGGAGTAGCATAAATGACTACATACTTAAGGTCAAGGAGTTATCAGATGCATTGGGATCCATTGGAAGCCACGTAGACGATGACGATCTTGTGGCTTATACTCTCAATGGTTTGAGAGATGATGAGAAGTGGAAACCCTTTAGCACTTCAGTATATGTAAGGGATAATCTTCCCAATTTTGAGCAATTGGTTGCTCTCATGGTCACCGAAGAAATGAACATAGGTGGAAGTTCAACTAAAAACAAGGATGCACAAGTTTTCTATGCAGCTAATCAAAGGGGCAAAGGAAGACGAGGACAAGGAAGGGGCAAAGGAAGGTTTGGAGGAAGGCAAGGCCACTCAAGCAATCAAGGACATGACCAAGGCACCTCATCACAAAGAGGGAGAGGAAGAACAAGAGGAAGAGGAGGACGACATCAACAAAACAGGAATCAAGATGGTGAAGGATGTTACATATGTGGCAAGTTTGGCCACTATGCTAGAGATTGCTACCAAGGAGGAAACCAAAGGAGCTATAATCAAGGTTCTTCATACAAAGGCCAAGGTAATTATGCTTCTACAAGTTCAGAAAATGACAATCTCTTGATGATGCACATGAATGGGAATTCAAGCAAAGTAGATAACACTTGGTATATTGATGGTGGATGTAGCAACCATATGAGTTGCAATGCTTCTTGGTTTACTAATCTACATGTTCCCAAAGGTAAAGGACATGTAGAAATAGGTCATGATACAGCCCATGAGATCTCCCATGTTAGAGATGTAGCTCTGGATGACAAGGAGGAAGGAAGATGTCTCAAGGATGTCTTGCATGTACCTACTATCACAAAGAACTTGGTGTCCGTTGGGCAAATGGTTGAAAGAGGCTATCAAGTAAGGTTCAACAAAGGTGGATGCTTTGTGGAGAACCCTAAGCAAGGTTACAAGGTCACAGCAAGAGGAAAGAAGCAAGGGAGACTCTTCACTTTGGAGGTAAATTCTCATTCCACTCAACATGTCTACTTCACATATGGAAACAAGAGAATTTCGGAGTTGGACTTGTGGCACAAGAGGATAGGGCACATCAACATACAAAGAATGAAGGAAATGCAATTCAAGAGGCTGGTTGAAGGTCTTCCCAACTTCCAAGGACAAGGTATGAAGCATTTATGTGAATCTTGTCAACTAGGGAAGCAAGCAAGACTTCCATTCAAGAAGAGTGGCTACATAAGCCAACATCCATTGGAGTTGATACGTACAGATGTGTGGGGGCCAACCAAAGAGCAATCCATTGGAGGTAACAAGTACTTTGTCACTTTTATAGATGACTGCACAAGGATGGTTTGGGTTTATTTCATCAAAAACAATATAGATGTGTTTACATGTTTCAAAGCATTCAAGGCAATGGTAGAGAAGGAAACAGGTACATATATCAAGAAGCTAAGGTCCGATGGAGGGGGAGAATATTTCTCAAATGATTTTTTTGATTTTTTAATGGATCAAGGCATCAAGAGGCAAGTAACATGCACGTACACACCCCAACAAAATGGAGTAGCAGAGAGAAAGAATAGCTACATTGCCGAGATCGCTAGAGCAATGCTTAATGAGATGAATGTACCTAACATGTTTTGGAGTGATGCAGCAAATACCACTGTGTATCTTATGAATAGGGCTCCTACCTTAGGGATCCATGGCTTGACACCATATCAAGCCTATTATGGTAAGAAACCTCATCTTTCCCACTTGAAGATATTTGGATGTACTTGTTATGTACATGTGCCAAGTGAATTGAGGCACAAGCTACAACCAAAGGCAGAATAAGAAGTATGATTGTATGCAGGACTATGAAGAAGAAAAGCATGGACATGATGAAGAACAAATCGACCTAGAGCTAAGCGGCCCAAGGTGTTCCATCAATGAAGATAGTTCAAGCATGAACTCACCATGGAGGGGGAGATCTTCATCAAGCTATGAAGCACAATCAATCAACAAAGGCAAAGCAACAATGGTGGAGTTGGATGAAGAAGGTAATGAAGTTGAAGATGATGAAGGACACATGATGGAGAAAGAAGCCATATCAAAGAAAGAGATGAAGTTCCCAAGGCAAAGGAGGTTTATTCCTCCAAAAGGTGAAGAAAGGAAGTCTTCTAGAGTTAAGTATCCAACTCAAAGGTTTACTTATGATTCATACATGGCAACTCATTATGCATATATGAACAAAGTAGCAGAAGATCATGAGCCCGATTGCTATGAAGATGCAAGCAGGTACACCGAATGGAAAGAGGCAATGCAAGAAGAGATCGACGCACTTGAGGAGAATAAAACATGGACTCTAGTGCCCAAGAAGGATAACATGAAGGTAATAGGTAATAAGTGGGTGTATAAAGTAAAGAGGAATTCAGATGGATCTATTTCTAGGTTCAAAGCAAGATTGGTGGCCAAGGGTTTTGCACAAACCTATGGGGTGGACTTTGAAGAGACATTCAGCCCCGTGGCAAAGATGAGCACCATTAGGACACTCATTGCAATGGCTGCTAGCAAAGGATGGAAGCTTTTCCAATTGGATATCAAGAATGCCTTTCTCAATGGAGACTTGGAAGAAGAGGTATACATGGAGCAACCACTAGGTTTTGTTCATAAAGAGTTTCCACATCATGTTTGTAGGTTGAAGAAGGTACTTTATGGCCTAAAGCAAACTCCAAGGGCTTGGAACCAAAGATTGGTGGACTATTTGATCAAATGTGGTTACAATCAATGCAAGGCGGATCCATCTCTCTTCATCAAACAAAGAGGAGAACTTGTAGTCTACATGTGCATGTATGTAGATGATCTTATCATTACGGGTAATGATACAAAGGGCATTGAGGAGATCAAGGCAAAGCTTGGAAAGGAGTTTAGGATCTCTGATCTTGGAGATCTTAGGTATTTTCTTGGCATTGAAGTTGTATACAAAGAAGAAGGTATTATGCTCATACAAAGGAAGTATATTCTAGACCTACTTGAGAGGTTTGGGATGCTACATTGCAAGCCTATTTCAAATCCCATGGAAGTTAATGTAAAGCTAAGCTCCATTGATGGAGAGCCATTAGAGGATGTAACCTTGTATCGATCTATTGTAGGATCTTTCAATTATGCCAAAATAACTAGGTCCGACATAGCATATGGAGTTGGAGTGTTATCACAATTTATGCATAGTCCAAGGACTACACACTTGCAAGCTGCAAGAAGAATGTTACGATATCTCAAGGCCACTATAAATGAAGGATTTTTCTATTCATTTGATGATGATATGCAGGTCAAAGCTTATTCTGATGCCGATTGGGCCGGTTTGAAGAAGGATAGAAGAAGTACAAGTGGTTACCTAGTCATGCTAGGTAGCAAGATCATCTCATGGATTTCAAAGAAGCAACCCACGGTGGCATTATCTTCCACGGAGGCTGAGTATAGAGCTTTGGCTCAAGTCACATGTGAGCTAATGTGGATTAAGAAGTTATTTATGGAGCTTAATTTGCAGGTTGACACATATCCAATTTTTTGTGACAACATGAGTAGCATTCATCTAGCATCGAATCCTGTCTATCATGCTAGAACCAAGCATATTGAAGTGCACTATCACTTCATAAGGGAAAAGGTGATATCCAAGGAAGTTTCAGTACATCATATTGGTACCAAGGACCAAGTTGTGGACATGTTTACAAAGGCTTTGGATGGGATGAAGATTTCAAAATTCAAGCAATGCATCAACATGAAGGAGCTTGGATGAGGACGAAGAATTGAAGCTTGAGGGGAAGTATTAAAAGTCAAGCTTCAAGCTACAAATTCATGGGGAATCTTTTATGGAAATGTGGAGCAATCAAAGGAAGTCAAAAGCCACGAGATTCCATCAAGAAAATTCACTCAACCACTCCCTAAGTCATCTCAACTAAGTCCTCCAAGTTAGGAGGCTGATTTGGAAAGGTAGTTCCTAGATTTTAGGGGCACACTTCTCACTATAAAAGGAGCCTGTATACCGACTTCTTTTGGCCCATCTTCTTGGTGTTTTAGCTCATGTAAAGTGAGCACTAAGTGCTGGAGTTGTGATAAGCAAGCCCCTTGCTTGCTTGTTTGTTTTCTTTTAGTAGGCATATCTATGTGTGTGCGCAGGTAGTGTTGCAACTCTCTGCCCCTGAGTTGTTACCATTGGTTCTCCCTCCTATCGTATCCATTTGATGTAATTCTTGTCTCATTGCATAGCTATTAGAGTTTAGTTTATGCTCACAAAGTCTTTGGATCATTCTCTGAGTAATCTGGGAGCAACATTCATTTTAGTGAAGTTGTGTGATTGATATCTCTCTTGGTGTGTAGGCTCTGTTGCAAATATTTTGCTCTCTATTGTAAGGGCTGGTTCTCCTTCTCTGTGTATCCATTTTCTATGATTTTGGTGTCATTGGGTAGCTATTAGAGTCCTTTAAAGTTGACTCAAGTTTGAGATTCATTCTCTGTATAATCTCTGAGAAAAGCGTGCTGGAGTGAAGTGAGGTATCTGCTTGACTGGCAGTTGTGAGCATTCAACTAGCTCATGTTCTAGACATTGTTTCTCCTTGTGTAAGCATCCATTTGAAGTGAAATTTGTTTTGTTGGA
>CM035437.1:118545635-118668135 GCA_020310875.1 Ceratopteris richardii | reverse complement strand
CTCTGAATCTTATGAGTTGAGTTATGAAGCTCAAACTTTTTCAGCTTTTCCAAAAGTTGTTAGAACTTAAGTTCAAGCCTCTTAACTCATGAATCCAAAAGAGCTAAGAGGCTCAAACTTAAGTTCACACCTTTAGAATCATATCAAGTTTGAGTCTTCACATGATATGAGACTCGAACTTAAGTTAGAGCCCATGAATTTTATGTTGCGTCACATAATATGAGGCTCCGAGTGCTTTGAATCATCAACTCTCAGTTTGTTTAGTTACAAATAAGGCTCGAACTTAAGTTTGAGCCTCTAAGCTTTTCCAACAAACATGATAGTATTTTTAACTTGAATCTATTTTTTAAATTTTAATAAAAGATGCTCGAACTTAAGATTGAGCCTATTACGTTGGATAGTCTCTTACATCCAAAAGAACTAACTAAAGGTGAAACTTAGGTTTAGATGTCGATTCAAGTTTGAGTTCTAAATCTAATGTCTATTGAATGTAGAGTCGGCCATGAATTTTATGTTGTGTCACATAATATGAGGCTCGGACTGCTTGGAATCATGTCAAGTCTTAGTTTATTTAGTTACAAATGAGGCTCGAACTTAAGTTCGAGCCTCTAAGCTTTTCGAGCAAACAGGATAGTATTTTTAACTTGAATCTTTTTTGAAATTTTAATAAAAGACGCTCGAACTTAAGTTCGAGCCTATTACATTGAATACTCTTTTACATCGAAAAGAGCTAACTGAAGGTGAAACTTAGGTTTGGATGTTGATTCAAGGTGGAGTTTAAAATTGAATGTCTATTGAACGTAGAGTCGCAAAGGTTCGAACTTAAGTTTGAACCTCTATTCAATGTGCAGTTTGAGGGGCTCGAACTAAACCTATTCAAGTTGGAATATAACAAGCTCAAACTTAATTTTGATAATAAGAGAGGATTAAACTTCAGTTTCAGAAACCTAAACTTAAGTTTGTAAATAAGACAGGATTGAAATTCAAACTATGATCTTCAGTTTGAATTTCATTTCAACTTGGATCCAGAGAGTTTGAGCCTATATTCAATTTGGAGCCCGTGGGTCATATCAAGTTTTGAATTGTTGGCTCACATGATATGAGGCTCGAACTTAAGTTCGAGCCTCTTAAGTTTTTTGGCAAAAACAGGCTTCAACTTAAGTTCGAGCCTCTCATGTTTTCTAGTAAAAACACTAATATTTTTAACTCAAATATTGTTGCATCTACAAAAGCTAAGCCTCTGAATCTTATGAGTTGAGTTATGAAGCTCAGACTCTTTCAGCTTTTCCAAAAGTTGTTAGAACTTAAGTTTGAGCCTCTTAACTCATGAATCCCAAAAGAGCTAAGAGGCTCGAACTTAAGTTCACACCTTCAAAATCATATTAAGTTTGAGTCTTCACATGATATGAGACTCGAACTTAAGTTCAAGCCCATGAATTTTATGTTGTGTCACATAATATGAGGCTCCGACTGCTTTGAATCATGTCAACTCTCAGTTTGTTTAGTTACAAATATGGCTCGAACTTAAGTTCGAGCGTCTAAGCTTTTCCAGCAAACATGATAGTATTTTTTACTTGAATCTATTTTGAAATTTTAATAAAAGGTGCTCGAACTTAAGTTTGAGCCTATTATGTTGGATAGTCTCTTACATCCAAAAGAACTAACTGAAGGTGAAACTTAGATTTGGATGTCGATTCAAGTTGGAGATTAAAATTCAATGTCTGTTGAATGTAGAGTCGGCCATGAATTTTATGTTGTGTCACATAATATGAGGCTCGGACTGCTTTGAATCATGTCAAGTCTGAGTTTATTTAGTTACAAATGAGGATCGAACTTAAGTTTGACCCTCTAAGCTTTTCCAGCAAACAAGATAGTATTTTTAACTTGAATCTATTTTGAAACTTTAATAAAAGACGCTCAAACTTAAGTTCGAGCCTATTACATTAAATGCTCTCTTACATGGAAAAGAACTAACTGAAGGTGAAACTTAGGTTTGGATGTCAATTCAAGGTGGATTTTAAAATTGAATGTCTGTTGAACGTAGAGTCGCAGAGGTTTGAACTTAAGTTTGAACCTCTATTCAATGTGCAGTTTGAAGGGCTCGAACTAAACCTATTCAAGTTGGAATATCACAAGCTGGAACTTAATTTTGAGTATTAAAGAGGATGAAACTTCAGATGGAAAAACACAAACTTAAGTTTGTAAATCAGACAGGATTGAAATTCAAACTATGAACTTCAGTTTGAATTTCATTACAACTTGGATCGAGAGAGTTTGAGCCTATATTCAATTTGGAGCCCGTGAGTCATATCAAGTTTGGAATTGTTGGCTCACATGATATTCCATCTTAAGTTTGAGCCTCTCAAGTTTTTTTTGGCAAAAACAGGCTTCAACTTAAGTTCGAGCCTCTCAAGTTTTTTGGTAAAAACACAAATATTTTTAACTCAAATCTTCTTCCATCTACAAAAGCTAAGCCTCTAAATCTTATGAGTTGAGTTATGAAGCTCAGACTTTTTCAGCTTTTTCAAAAGTTGCTAGAACTTAAGTTCGAGCCTCTTAACTCATGAATCCAAAAGAGCTAAGAGGCTCGAACTTAAGTTCACACCTTTAGAATCATATCACGTTTGAGTCTTCACATGATATGGGACTCCAACTTAAGTTTGAGCCCATGAATTTTATGTTGTGTCACATAATATGAGGCTCCGACTACTTTGAATCATGTCAACTCTCAGTTTGTTTAGTTACAAATGAGGCTTGAACTTAAGTTCGAGCCTCTAAGCTTTTCCAACAAACATGATAGTATTTTTAACTTGAATCTATTTTGAAATTTTAATAGAAGATGCTCGAACTTAAGTTTGAGCCTATTACGTTGGATAGTTTCTTACATCCAAAAGAACTAACTGAAGGTGAAACTTAGGTTTGGATGTCGATTCAAGTTGGAGTTTAAAATTGAATGTCTGTTGAATGTAGAGTCGGCCCATGAATTTTATGTTGTGTCACATAATATGAGGCTCGGACTGCTTTGAATCATGTCAAGTCTCTGTTTATTTTTTTACAAATAAGGTTCGAACCTCTAAGCTTTTTCAGCAAATAGAATAGTATTTCTAACTTGAATCTATTTTGAAATTTTAATAAAAGAAGATCAAACTTAAGGTTGAGCTTATTACATTGAATACTCTCTTACATCCAAAAGCTCTAACTGAAGATGAAACTTAGGTTTGGATCTCGATTCAAGGTGGAGTTTAAAATTGAATGTCTATTGAACATAGAGTCGCAAACGTTTGAACTTAAGTTTGAACCTCTACTCAATATGTAGTTTGAAGGGCTCGAACTAAACCTATTCAAGTTGGAATCTAACAAGCTTGAACTTAATTTTGAGAATACAAGAGGATCAAACTTCAGTTTGAGAAACCCAAACTTAAGTTTGTAAATCGGACAGGATTGAAATTCAAACTATGAACTTCAGTTTGAATTTTGTTTCAACTTGGATCGAGAGAGTTTGAGCCTATCTTCAGTTTGCAGCCCGTGAGTCATATCAAGTTTGGAATTGTTGGCTCACATGATATGAGGCTCCAACTTAAGTTCGAGCCTCTCAAGTTTTTTGGCAAAAACAGGCTTCAACTTAAGTTCTAGCCTTTCAAGTTTTCTGGTAAAAACACTAATATTTTTAACTCAAATCTTCTTGCATCTACAAAAGCTAAGCCTCTGAATCTTATGAGTTGAGTTATGAAGCTCAGACTTTTTCAGCTTTTCCAAAAGTTTCTAGAACTTAATTTCAAGCCTCTTAACTCATGAATCCAAAAGAGCTAAGGAGCTTGAACTTAAGTTCACACCTTTAGAATCATATCAAGTTTGAGTCTTCACATGATATGAGACTCGAACTTAAGTTCGAGCCCATGAATTTTATGTTGTGTCACATAATATGAGGCTCCGACTGCTTTGAGTCATGTCAACTCTTGGTTTGTTTAGTTACAAATGAGGCTCGAACTTAAGTTCAAGCCTCTAAGCTTTTCCAGCAAACATGATAGTATTTTTAACTTGAATCTATTTTGAAATTTTAATAAAAGATGTTGGAACTTAAGTTTGAGCCTATTACGTTGGATAGTCTCTTATATCCAAAAAAACTAACAGAAGGTGAAACTTCGGTTTGGATGTTGATTCAAGTTGGAGTTTAAAATTGAATGTCTGTTGAATGTAGAGTCGGCCCATGCATTCTATGTTGTGTCACATAATATGAGGCTCGGACTGCTTTGAATCATGTCAACTCTCAGTTTATCTTGTTACAAATGAGGCTCAAACTTAAGTTCGAGCCTCTAAGCTTTTTCAACAAACAGAATAGTATTTTTAACTTGAATCTATTTTGAAATTTTAATAAATGACGCTCGAACTTAAGTTCGAGCCTATTACATTGAATACTATCTTACATCCAAAAGAACTAACTGAAGGTGAAACTTAGGTTTGGATGTCGATTCAAGGTGGATTTTTAAATTGAATGTCTCTTGAACGTAGAGTCGCAGAGGTTTGAACTTAAGTTTGAACCTCTATTCAATGTGCAGTTTGTAGGGCTCGAAGTAAACCTATTCAAGTTGGAATCTAACAAGCTCGAACTTAATTTTGAGAATAAGAGAGAATGAAACTTCAGTTTGAGAAACCCAAACTTAAGTTTGTAAATCAGACAAGATTGAAATTCAAACTATGAACTTCAGTTTGAATTTCATTTCAACTTGGATCGAGAAAGTTTGAGCCTATATTCAATTTGGAGCCCGTGAGTCATATCAAGTTTGGAATTGTTGGCTCACATGATATGAGGCTCCAACTTAAGTTCAAGCCTCTCAAGTTTTTTGGCAAAAACAGGCTTCAACTTAAGTTCGAGCCTCTCATGTTTTATGGTAAAAACACTAATATTTTTAACTCAAATCTTCTTTTATCTACAAAAGCTAAGCCTCTAAATCTTATGAGTTGAGTTATGAAGCTCAGACTTTTTCAGCTTTTCCAAAAGTTGCTAGAACTTAAGTTCGAGCCTCTTAACTCATGAATCCAAAAGAGCTAAGAGGCTCGAACTTAAGTTCACACCTTTAGAATCATATCAAATTTGAGTCTTCACATGATATGAGACTCGAACTTAAGTTCGAGGGCATGAATTTTATGTTGTGTCACATAATATGAGGCTCCCACTGCTTTGAATCATGTCAACTCTCAGTTTGTTTAGTTACAAATGAGGCTCGAACATAAGTTTGAGCCTCTAAGCTTTTCCAGCAAACATGATAGTATTTTTAACTTGAATCTATTTTGAAATTTTAATAAAAGATGCTCGAACTTAAGTTTGAGCCTATTACGTTCGATAGTCTCTTACATCCAAAAGAACTAATTGAAGGTGAAACTTAGGTTTGGATGTCGATTCAAGTTGGAGTTTAAAATTGAATGTCTGTTGAATGTAGAGTCGGCCCATGAATTTTATGTTGTGTCACATAATATAAGGCTCAGACTCCTTTGAATCATGTCAAGTTTGAGTTTATTTAGTTACAAGTGAGGCTCGAACTTAAGTTCGAGCCTCTAAGCTTTTCTAGCGAACATGATAGTATTTTTAACTTGAATCTATTTTAAAATTTTAATAAAAGACACTCAAACTTAAGTTCGAGCCTATTACATTGAGTACTCTCTTACATCCAAAATCCAAAAGAACTAACTAAAGGTGAAACTTAGGTTTGGATGTCGTTTCAAGTTGGAGTTTAAAATTGAATGTCTGTTGAACGTAGAGTCGCAGAGGTTTGAACTCAAGT
Source organism: Ceratopteris richardii (assembly GCA_020310875.1). Taxonomy (NCBI): domain Eukaryota; kingdom Viridiplantae; phylum Streptophyta; class Polypodiopsida; order Polypodiales; family Pteridaceae; genus Ceratopteris; species Ceratopteris richardii. The sequence goes on along the minus strand of CM035437.1, from coordinate 118,662,355 downwards.
TTGAACCTCTATTCAATGTGCAGTTTGAAACACTCGAACTAAATCTATTCAAGTTGGAATCTAACAAGCTCGAACTTAATTTTGAGATTTTGAGAGGATTAAACTTAAGTTTGAGAAACCCAAACTTAAGTTTGTAAATCAGACAGAATTGAAATTCAAACTATGAACTTCAGTTTAAATTTCATTCCAACTTGGATTGAGAGAGTTTGAGACTATATTCAATTTGGACCCTGTGAGTCATATCAAGTTTGGAATTGTTGGCTCACATGATATGAGGCTCAAACTTAAGTTCAAGCCTCTCAAGTTTTTTGGCAAAAACAGGCTTCAACTTAAGTTCGAGCCTCTCAAGTTTTCTGGTAAAAACATTAATATTTTTAACTCAAATCTTCTTTTATCTAGAAGAGCTAAGACTCTAAATCTTATGAGTTGAGTTATGAAGCTCACACTTTTCAGCTTTTCCAAAAGGTACTAGAACTTAAGTTGGAGCCTCTTAACTCATGAGTCCAAAAGAGCTAAGAGGCTTGAACTTAAGTTCATACCTTTAGAATCATATCAAGTTTGAGTCTTCACATGATATGAGACTCGAACTTAAGTTCGAGCCCATGAATTTTAATTTGTGTCACATAATATGAGGCTCCGACTACTTTGAATCATGTCAACTCTCAGTTTGTTTAGTTACAAATGAGGCTCGAACTTAAGTTTGAGCCTCTAAGCTTTTCCAACAAACATGATAGTATTTTTAACTTGAATCTATTTTGAAATTTTAATAAAAGATGCTCGAACTTAAGATTGAGCCTATTACATTGGAAAGCACTAATTGAAGGTGAAACTTCGGTTTGGATGTCGATTCAAGTTGGAGTTTAAAATTGAATGTCTGTTGAATGTAGAGTCGGCCCATGAATTTTATGTTGTGTCACATAATATAAGGTGCAGACTGCTTCGAATCATGTCAAGTTTGAGTTTATTTAGTTACAAGTGAGGCTCGAACTTAAGTTGGAGCCTCTAAGCTTTTCCAGCAAACATGATAGTATTTTTAACTTGAATCTATTTTGAAATTTTAATAAAAGACGCTCGAACTTAAGTTCGAGCCTATTACATTGAATACTCTCTTACATCCAAAAGAGCTAACTAAAGGTGAAACTTAGGTTTGGATGTCGATTCAAGTTGGAGTTTAAAATTGAATCTCTGTTGAACGTAGAGTCGTAGAGGTTTGAACTTGAGTTTGAACCTGTATTCAATGTGTAGTTTGAAGCGCTCGAACTAAATCTATTCAAGTTGGAATCTAACAAGCTCGAACTTAATTTTGAGAATTAGAGGGGATTAAACTTCAGTTTGAGAAACCCAAACTTAAGTTTGTAAATCAGACAGGACTGAAATTCAAACTATGAACTTCAGTTTGAATTTCATTCCAACTTGGATCGAGAGAGTTTGAGCCTATATTCAATTATGACCCCGTGAGTCATATCAAGTTTGGAATTGTTGGCTCATATGATATAAAGCTCAAACTTAAGTTCGAGCCTCTCAAGTTTTTTGGCAAAAACAGGCTTCATCTTAAGTTCGAGCCTCTCAAGTTTTCTGGTAGAAACACTAATATTTTTAACTCAAATCTTATTTTATCTACAAAAGCTAAGCGTCTGAATCTTACGAGTTGAGTTATGAAGCTCAAACTTTTCAGCTTTTCCAAAAGGTACTAGAACTTAAGTTCGAGCCTCTTAACTCATGAACCCAAAAGAGCTAAGAGGCTTGAACTTAAGTTCGTACCTTTAGAATCATATCAAGTTTGAGTCTTCACATGATATGAGACTCGAACTTAAGTTCGAGCCCATGAATTTTGATTTGTGTCACATAATATGAGGCTCGGACTATTTTGAATCATGTCAACTCTCAGTTTGTTTAGTTACAAATGAGGCTCGAACTTAAGTTCGAGCCTATAAGCTTTTCGAGCAAACATGATAGTATTTTTAACTTGAATCTATTTTGAAATTTTAATAAAAGATGCTCGAACTTAAGTTTGAGCCTATTACCTTGGATAGTCTCTTACATCCAAACCAACTAACTGAAGGTGAAACTTAGTTTTGGATGTCGATTGAAGTTGGAGTTTAAAATTGAATGTCTATTGAATGTAGAGTCGGCCCATGAATTTTATGTTGTGTCACATAATATGAGGCTCGATTTTTTAACTTGAATCTATTTTGAAATTTTAATAAAAGACACTCGAACTTAAGTTCGAGCCTATTACATTGAAAATTCTCTTACATTCAAAAGAACTAATTGAAGGTGAAACTTAGGTTTGGATGTCGATTCAAGGTGGATTTTTAAATTGAATGTCTCTTGAACGTAGAGTCGTAGAGGTTTGAACTTAAGTTTGAACCTCTATTCAATGTGCAGTTTGTAGGGCTCGAACTAAACCTATTCAAGTTGGAGTCTAACAAGCTCGAACTTAATTTTGAGAATAAGAGAGGATGAAACTTCAGTTTGAGAAACCCAAACTTAAGTTTGTAAATCAAACAGGATTGAAATTCAAACTATGAACTTCAGTTTGAATTTCATTTCCACTTGGATCGAGAAAGTTTGAGCCTATATTCAATTTGGAGCCCGTGAGTCATATCAAGTTTGGAATTGTTGGCTCACATGATATGAGGCTCCAACTTAAGTTCAAGCCTCTCAAGTTTTTTGGCAAAAACAGGCTTCAACTTAAGTTCGAGCCTCTCATGTTTTATGGTAAACACACTAATATTTTTAACTCAAATCTTCTTTTATCTACAAAAGCTAAGCCTCTAAATCTTATGAGTTGAGTTATGAAGCTCAGACTTTTTCAGCTTTTCCAAAAGTTGCTAGAACTTAATTTCGAGCCTCTTAACTCATGAATCCAAAAGAGCTAAGAGGCTCGAACTTAAGTTCACACCTTTAGAATCATATCAAATTTGAGTCTTCACATGATATGAGACTCGAACTTAAGTTCGAGGCCATGAATTTTATGTTGTGTCACATAATATGAGGCTCCCACTGCTTTGAATCATGTCATCTCTTAGTTTGTTTAGTTACAAATGAGGCTCGAACATAAGTTTGAGCCTCTAAGCTTTTCCAGCAAACATGATAGTATTTTTAACTTGAATCTATTTTGAAATTTTAATAAAAGATGCTCGAAGTTAAGTTTGAGCCTATTACGTTCGATAGTCTCTTACATCCAAAAGAACTAATTGAAGGTGAAACTTAGGTTTGGATGTCGATTCAAGTTGGAGTTTAAAATTGAATGTCTGTTGAATGTAGAGTCGGCCCATGAATTTTATGTTGTGTCACATAATATAAGGCTCAGACTCCTTTGAATCATGTCAAGTTTGAGTTTATTTAGTTACAAGTGAGGCTCGAACTTAAGTTCGAGCCTCTAAGCTTTTCTAGCAAACATGATAGTATTTTTAACTTGAATCTATTTTAAAATTTTAATAAAAGACACTCAAACTTAAGTTCGAGCCTATTACATTGAGTACTCTCTTACATCCAAAATCCAAAAGAACTAACTGAAGGTGAAACTTAGGTTTGGATGTCGTTTCAAGTTGGAGTTTAAAATTGAATGTCTGTTGAACGTAGAGTCGCAGAGGTTTGAACTCAAGTTTGAACCTCTATTCAATGTGCAGTTTGAAACACTCGAACCAAATCTATTCAAGTTGGAATCTAACAAGCTCGAACTTAATTTTGAGAATTTGAGAGGATTAAACTTAAGTTTGAGAAACCCAAACTTAAGTTTGTAAATCAGACAGAATTGAAATTCAAACTATGAACTTCAGTTTAAATTTCATTCCAACTTGGATTGAGAGAGTTTGAGCCTATATTCAATTTGGACCCTGTGAGTCATATCAAGTTTGGAATTGTTGCCTCACATGATATGAGGCTCAGACTTAAGTTCAAGCCTCTCAAGTTTTTTGGCAAAAATAGGCTTCAACTTAAGTTCGAGCCTCTCAAGTTTTCTGGTAAAAACATTAATATTTTTAACTCAAATCTTCTTTTATCTAGAAGAGCTAAGCCTCTAAATCTTATGAGTTGAGTTATGAAGCTCACACTTTTCAGCTTTTCCAAAAGGTACTAGAACTTAAGTTGGAGCCTCTTAACTCATGAGTCCAAAAGAGCTAAGAGGCTTGAACTTAAGTTCATACCTTTAGAATCATATCAAGTTTGAGTCTTCACATGAAATGAGACTCGAACTTAAGTTTGAGCCCATGAATTTTAATTTGTGTCACATAATATGAGGCTCCGACTACTTTGAATCATGTCAACTCTTAGTTTGTTTAGTTACAAATGAGGCTCGAACTTAAGTTTGAGCCTCTAAGCTTTTCCAACAAACATGATAGTATTTTTAACTTGAATCTATTTTGAAATTTTAATAAAAGATGCTCGAACTTAAGATTGAGCCTATTACATTGGAAAGCACTAACTGAAGGTGAAACTTAGGTTTGGATGTCGATTCAAGTTGGAGTTTAAAATTGAATGTCTGTTGAATGTAGAGTCGGCCCATGAATTTTATGTTGTGTCACATAATATAAGGCGAAGACTGCTTCGAATCATGTCAAGTTTGAGTTTATTTAGTTACAAGTGAGGCTCGAACTTAAGTTGGAGCCTCTAAGCTTTTCCAGCAAACATGATAGTATTTTTAACTTGAATCTATTTTGAAATTTTAATAAAAGACGCTCGAACTTAAGTTCGAGCCTATTACATTGAATACTCTCTTACATCCAAAAGAGCTAACTAAAGGTGAAACTTAGGTTTGGATGTCGATTCAAGTTGGAGTTTAAAATTGAATCTCTGTTGAACGTAGAGTCGTAGAGGTTTGAACTTAAGTTTGAACCTGTATTCAATGTGTAGTTTGAAGCGCTCGAACTAAATCTATTCAAGTTGGAATCTAACAAGCTCGAACTTAATTTTGAGAATTGGAGAGGATTAAACTTCAGTTTGGGAAACCCAAACTTAAGTTTGTAAATCAGACAGGACTGAAATTCAAACTATGAACTTCAGTTTGAATTTCATTCCAACTTGGATCGAGAGAGTTTGAGCCTATATTCAATTATGACCCCGTGAGTCATATCAAGTTTGGAATTGTTGGCTCATATGATATAAGGCTCAAACTTAAGTTCGAGCCTCTCAAGTTTTTTGGCAAAAACAGGCTTCATCTTAAGTTCGAGCCTCTCAAGTTTTCTGGTAGAAACACTAATATTTTTAACTCAAATCTTCTTTTATCTACAAAAGCTAAGCGTCTGAATCTTATGAGTTGAGTTATGAAGCTCAGACTTTTCAGCTTTTCCAAAAGGTACTAGAACTTAAGTTCGAGCCTCTTAACTCATGAATCCAAAAGAGCTAAGAGGCTTGAACTTAAGTTTGTACCTTTAGAATCATATCAAGTTTGAGTCTTCACATGATATGAGACTCGAACTTAAGTTCGAGCCCATGAATTTTGATTTGTGTCACATAATATGAGGCTCGGACTATTTTGAATCATGTCAACTCTCAGTTTGTTTAGTTACAAATGAGGCTCGAACTTAAGTTCGAGCCTATAAGCTTTTCGAGCAAACATGATAGTATTTTTAACTTGAATCTATTTTGAAATTTTAATAAAAGATGCTCGAACTTAAGTTTCAGCCTATTACCTTGGATAGTCTCTTACATCCAAACGAACTAACTGAAGGTGAAACTTAGTTTTGGATGTCGATTGAAGTTGGAGTTTAAAATTGAATGTCTATTGAATGTAGAGTCGGCCCATGAATTTTATGTTGTGTCACATAATATGAGGCTCGGACTACTTTCAATCATGTCAAGTCTTATTTTATTTAGTTACAAATGAGGCTCGAACTTAAGTTCGAGCATCTAAGCTTTTCTAGCAAACAGGATAGTATTTTTACCTTGAATCTATTTTGAAATTTTAATAAAAGACACTCGAACTTAAGTTCGAGCCTATTACATTGAAAATTCTCTTACATCCAAAAGAACTAATTGAAGGTGAAACTTAGGTTTGGATGTCGATTCAAGGTGGAGTTTAAAATTGAATGTCTGTTGAACGTAGAGTCGCAGAGGTTTGAACTTAAGTTTGAACCTCTATTCAATGTGCAGTTTGAAGCGCTCGAACTAAATCTATTCAAGTTTGAATCTAACAAGCTCGAACTTAATTTTGAGAATTAGAGAGGATTAAACTTCAGTTTGAGAAACCCAAACTTAAGTTTGTAAATCAGACAGGATTGAAATTCAAACTATGAACTTCAGTTTGAATTTCATTCAAACTTGGATCGAGAGAGTTTGAGCCTATATTCAATTTGGACCCCGTGAGTCATATCAAGTTTGGAATTGTTGGCTCACATGAGATGAGGCTCAAACTTAAGTTCGAGCCTCTCAAGTTTTTTGGCAAAAACAGGCTTCAACTTAAGTTTGAGCCTCTCAAGTTTTCTAGTAAAAACACTAATATTTTTAACTCAAATCTTCTTGCATCTACAAAAGCTAAGCCTCTAAATTTTATGAGCTGAGTTATGAAGCTCAGACTTTTCAGCTTTTCCAAAAGGTACTAGAACTTAAGTTGAAGCCTCTTAACTCATGAATCCAAAAGAGCTAAGAGGCTTGAACTTAAGTTCATACCTTTAGAATCATATCAAGTTTGAGTCTTCACATGATATGAGAGTCGAACTTAAGTTCGAGCCCATGAATTTTAATTTGTGTCACATAATATGAGGCTCCGACTACTTTGAATCATGTCAACTCTCACTTTGTTTAGTTACAAATGAGGCTCGAACTTAAGTTTGAGCCTCTAAGCTTTTCCAGCAAACATGATAGTATTTTTGACTTGAATCTATTTTGAAATTTTAATAAAAGATGCTCGAACTTAAGTTTGAGCCTATTACGTTGGATAGTCTCTTACATCCAAAAGAACTAACTGAAGGTGAAACTTAGGTTTGGATGTCGATTCAAGTTGGAGTTTAAAATTGCATGTCTATTGAATGTAGAGTCGGCCCATGAATTTTATGTTGTGTCACATAATATAAGGCTCGGACTGCTTTGAATCATGCCAAGTTTGAGTTTATTTAGTTACAAGTGAGGCTCGAACTTAAGTTTGAGCCTCTAAGCTTTTCCAGCAAAGATGATAGTATTTTTAACTTGAATCTATTTTGAAATTTTAATAAAAGACGCTCAAACTTGTGTTCGAGCCTTTTACACTGAATACTCTCTTACATCCAAAAGAACTAACTAAAGGTGAAACTTAGGGTTGGATGTCGATTTGAATCTCTGTTGAACGTAGAGTCGTAGAGGTTTGAACTTAAGTTTGAACCTCTATTCATTGTGCAGTTTGAAGCGCTCGAACTAAATCTATTCAAGTTGGAATCTAACAAGCTCGAACTTAATTTTGAGAATTAGAGAGGATTAAACTTCAGTTTGAGAAACCCAAACTTAAGTTTGTAAATGAGACAGGATTGAAATTCAAAATATGAACTTCAGTTTGAACTTCATTCCAACTTGGATCGAGAGAGTTTGAGCCTATATTCAATTTGGACCCCGTGAGTCATATCAAGTTGGAATTGTTGGCTCAAATGATATGAGGCTCAAACTTAAGTTCGAGCCTCTCAAGTTTTTTGGCAAAAAGAGGCTTCAACTTAAGTTTGAGCCTCTCAAGTTTTCTGGTAAAACACTAATATTTTTTACTCAAATCTTCTTTTGTCTACAAAAGCTAAGCCTCTGAATCTTATGAGTTGAGTTATGAAGCTCAGACTTTTCAGCTTTTCCAAAAGGTACTAGAACTTAAGTTCAAGCCTCTTAACTCATGAATCCAAAAGAGCTAAGAGGCTTGAACTTAAGTTCATACCTTTAGAACCATATCAAGTTTGAGTCTTCACATGATATGAGACTCGAACTTAAGTTTGAGCCCATGAATTTTAATTTGTGTCACATAACATGAGGCTCCGATTGCTTTGAATCATGTCAACTCTCAGTTGTTTAGTTACAAATAAGGCTCGAACATGATAGTAAACTTGAATCTATTTTGAAATTTTAATAAAAGATGCTCGAACTTAAGTTTGAGCCTATTACGTTGGATAGTCTCTTACATCCAAAAGAACTAATGGAAGGTGAAACTTAGGTTTGGATGTCGATTCAAGTTGTGGTTTAAAATTGAATGTTTGTTGAATGTAGAGTCGGCCCATGAATTTTATGTTGTGTCACATAATATGAGGCTCGGACTACTTTGACTCATGTCAAGTCTCAGTTTATTTAGTTACAAATCAGGCTCGAACTTAAGTTTGAGCATCTAAGATTTTCCAGCAAACAGGATAGTATTTTTAACTTGAATCTATTTTGAAATTTTAATAAAAGACGCTCCAACTTAAGTTCAAGCCTATTACATTGAGTACTCTCTTACATCCAAAAGAACTAACTGAAGGTGAAACTTAGGTTTGGATGTCGATTCAAGGTGGTGTTTAAAGATCAATTTCTGTTGAACGTAGAGTCGCAGAGGTTTGAACTTAAGTTTGAACCTCTATTTAATGTGCAGTTTGAAGGGCTCGAACTAAATCTATTCAAGTTGGAATCTAACAAGCTCGAACTTAATTTTGAGAATTAGAGAGGATTAATCTTCACTTTGAGAAACCCAAACTTAAGTTTGTAAATCAGACAGGATTGAAATTCAAACTATGAACTTCAGTTTGAATTTCATTCCAACTTGGATCGAGAGAGTTTGAGCCTATATTCAATTTGGAGCCTCTGAATCATATCAAGTTCGAGATTGTTTGGTCACATGATGTGAGGCTGAAACTTAAGTTCGAGCCTCTCAGGTTCTTCAAGAAATAGATTGATATTTTTAACTCAAACCTACAAGAGCTAAGCCTCTGAATCATATTGATTTGAGCCATTTAGGTTCAAGAGGACGAATATCTTCTTGCATCTACAAGGGCTAAGCCTCTGAATCATATCAAGTTGAGTCTGTTATGGCAAATGAAATGAAGCTCAAACTTTTTCAAATTTTCCAAAAGTTGTTGGAAAGTAGCCTCTTAACTCATGCATCGAAAAGAGCTAATCGGCTTGAACTTAAGTTTGAGCCTTTGAATAGCAAGATGATCAAAAGCTGAAAAGTTTAAGCCTCTAAAAGATGAAGAAAAGATGCTCGATCTTAAGTTCAAGCTTCTTAACTCTTGCAAGACATATTGGGGTCGAACTTAACTTCGAGCCTTTGAATCATATCAAGTTTGTTCACATGGCCCATGAGTTTTGAGTCTGTTGTGTCACATAATATGAGGCATGACACTCGAACTTAAGTTCGAGCCTTTTAATCATATCAAGTTTTTGTCTATTGAGTTAGATGATATGAGTTTGAGCCTCTTAGCTTTTCCAGCAATAATAATTGAATCTTTCTTGAACTTAGAGTTGAAGAGGCTCAAACTCAAGTTTGAAGCTCTATTCAATGTGTAGTTTAAAAGGCTCAAACTTAAGTTTGAGCCTCTATTCAATTTGGAATTTGAGGAGCTCAAAATTAAGTTTGAGAGTTAGAAAGGATTCAACTTGAGTTTGAGTTTCAATTCAACTTGGAGATAGAGAGAGATTGAGCCTATATTCAATTTGATTCGGACTTACCTCTATTCAACTTTGAGTAATGTAAGTTTGGAACATAAAGTGGAACCTCTATTCAACTGAAGTCAGTATTGTACACACTAAAATACACACATACAAAGACATACATAACATCATTTCAGGGATTGTTTGAGTGCCTCTTAACATGCTAGCATGAAAATGAAGTTAGAGATTTTTATTCTTGTAGTTTCCTTGATTTTTGACTAGACTCAAATTTAATTCTAATTAGTGAATGTCTGTATATGCAAATATGGATTATTTTTTGTGGAAACGATGTTTGTGTTCTAGTTTTAATTAAATTGATTATTTTTACAATAATTATTGAAGGAATGATCAATTGAATAGCATTGTTAATTTCTCATTTATTCTTTTTACAGGCAAAATCAAGATGGCAACAAAGCAAACTATATCTGGTCAACTTGAAGAAAGAGAAAAGTGGAAAGGAAAGAGAGTCATCTTGTTGGATCATGAAAAGCGTGAAAGATATGCAACTGCTATTGTTTTATTGGTAAATCCATGGGATGCTATAAATTGCAAAGAGTTGGGAAAAGTTGCCTAGGTGTTACTATGGATGAAACTGTGGATCCATCAACTTTGGATTCAACTTTGAAATTGGTGAGTTGGCCTATACTCCAAATCATTACAGAAGATGGTGAGCCTATGATACAAAAATTAGGCTTTAACTCATTGTATGACATTGAAGATGATCATTGCAATGGTATTGAGGATGTGGATCTTGAAGCTGGAGAGAATCCAAATTTTTTCTTTACGTCATCGTACAACATCGATGATGATAATTGCAATGGTATTGAGGATGTAGATGTTGATAAGAATTATTCTCATGCTATTGATATTCAACATTGTTTTGATGATATACAAGTTGTTTCTCCTCTTCGAATGGAACCAGATCAACAAGAGGATTTGCATATGGAAAATAGTAACTGTGGATATTTTGAAGTGAACAAAAAAAAAGAAGTTACATCCACAAGGTTAGAAAAAGTAATACATTGGCTCCTAATAAGAGATGCTCATTTGAGAGAATTCAATGGTTTCAATGCATGATTGTTGTGAACAGAGATGTTGTCAAGTAGCTAGTAGGGCTAAAATAATGGATGCAAGATTAAACTTTTGGGGACAATGCTATTCAGATAGATGCAAATATGTATTCGATTGCATGAATATGGTCTACAAAGGTAACTGTGTGAACTCAAGTCAGCGCTTGAGTTTTAAGTTCACGTTTGATGCAAAAGAAGTATGTATCAAGGCATGGTATTTAATTCATGGTGTTGGAAAGAGCTCGTTTTATAGGCTACAAGAAAAGTTTTTACTTGGTCAAAAGGTATCCATTCATGGGAATAATGGAATACTTAGAAAAAGTATCAAACATGTAGAAATAGCAAAAGCTTTGATACATGATTTCATTGATAATAATGTAGATCAAATGCCACACAAGTTGAGAACATGTACTGATGGTTCTCGTGAAACACAAAGAGTGCTTCCATCACATTATAAACAAGTGGATATTCTTCGAGAGGTGAATATGACATTAGAGAGTTTGGGATATAAGAAATTATCTCAACCAACATTTTCAAGAATGTGGAACACAAAATTTAGAACAGTTTCTTTATCAAAGTCAAGTACCTTCTCCAAATGTTACTTTTGTACAGGAATAAAAGAAAAATTACAATCTACTAAAAACCATGAAGAACGTGCAAGATATTTAGCACAAAGAAGGTCTCATATGCTACGTCAAATGAGTTGTAGAAATCTATATTATGCTTGGAGAGTTTCCTCAGAATTATTTCCAGACAAATATTTATGCATTATTCATGATAAAATGGATCAAAGTAAAACAGCTATACCACATATTAGACCAGTTCCAAAATCTCTTAATGGCATTGAGAGATTACCAATATCTTTAACAGGAATGCTTACTCATGGACATGGACAATGTGCTTATGGTCATTTTGCTTTAGGATTATGGCCCGGTGATCCAAATTTCACAATTGCATCTATTTCAATGTGTTTAAGAAACTTTGAAAAAAAAGATAGTCAGTTGTATGGAGATTTGGGATTGAAGAGTTCTGGTGTGAATTACACAAAGATTCTATTTGATTCTTTGTTATGGCTTGATGCACTTTATCATCATATGGATGTATTAAAGGAGCAAAGTTTATATGACAATGTAACACAATGTAATATTACATGTGAAAATCAAAGTAATTCATTCAAGGAATTACCTAGAACATTATTTTTGCAACTTGATAATTGTGGTTCAGAAATTAAGAATCGCTATGTCTTTGCATATTTTTCTTTGTTAGTTGCTAAAGGGATATTTGATATGGTGCAACTTGGCTTCCTTATGGTTGGACATACACATGAGGATATTGATGCTTTATTTAGTTACTTTTCAGAAAAGCTCAGAAAACAATCTATTTTTAGTTTTCCACATCTTATGAGAACTTTTAATGAATGTTGCAGCATGCATCCGACACTTTTCTTATACAAAAAGTACCAGATTTCAAAAATTTTGTCCAAGGGTACTTAAATGATGGAGGAGATACTCTTATTGGGCATTCGAAACCATTACAGTTCAGATTCTACATGAGTCAAGGGGTGACCTTGATGCAATATAAATTGCATCCAAAAAATATTGATTGGTTACCTGCAAATGGTATAGAGCTATGAAAGAAGAATGAATATGGCATATTGAAGCTTCCGGAAGGTGTTCCAAAATTAATGCCACCTAGTGAGTATGTGAAGGATAATGAAAGGGTCATGGAAGGACTTTTGAGATATGCCAATTGGTGGAAAATGCATCTAGAAGAGAAGGGGGATAACTCAGATTATGGAAAATGGATTAATCCGGCACTTACTTATTGGAAAAACCTTATGGAGGTTTTGAAATCTCAAATAATATGGAAGGATACATTTTATCATGATTTTTGGCCAAAAAGTGGATGCAAAACATTTGGATCTTCAAATCTTGTGCAAGATAATACATTTGATAATGAAGATGCAGGTGAAAATGATGTACACTTTTGTGGTCCATTGCGTAATAAACCAGCAAAGGAATTCGATCCATGCCTTGATGTGAGAAAAGGAGACTTCGTTCTCATAGAATCATGTGATGCAATGTACCCTGTGTGGCTTGGCATGGCAGAAACATATCTTAAGGTTCAGAGACAATATTGGATACCTATTTCAAAAAGGAAAAACATCAGTGATGAAGAACTATATAGGGATTGTTTGACAAAATATTGGAGAGAAAACATTGCTGATCCTCAACGTTGGGAGAATACTTCTTCCATTCTTTGGGCTTGGAAACCAAAAGGTGGGCACAAACCAAATAAAACCAAAATTCCAGCAATAGTGATATTGAAGGTAAAACAAAGCCAAGGGAAACAAGATGAAGGATTCGAACATTTGAGCTACTTCTCTAATGAAAATGATTGTAATCAGTAATTCAAATATAATACCTCTAATGTGTTTTCTTTTGCTTTGCTACCTTTTTATGTTGTAGGAATTAATGTCAACTAGATGGATTTGCTAACTTTTTGTAAAGGAAATAATGTTGACTAGATGGCTCTCCATTAGCACCAATGTTGTTCACTACAAAGGGATAGTATTGACAACATTCAATTAGAGGGATTATTATTATGTATTTAATTTATTTCGATGTTTCTAAACACCATACAATGTCAAGATCATTCAATTAGGTGGATATTTAGGCGTACATTAAATTTAATTAGGTGTTTCTAAACACCATATGTTTTTGGGATAATTTGCTTTAAATGGATAATTATAGATTCAATTATATTTTCTCATCATGTAATAATATTCTATGTTATTCATAGATTTTGAGTTTTCTTGAAGTCATTTTCTTTTTATATTTTGAAGATATTGATTCAAATGATTGGATGTACACACACAACACACACACACACACACACACACACACATATATATATATATATATATATATATATATACACACACACATATATATATGTATATATATATAAATATATATATATATATATATATGTATATATATATATATATATATATATATATATATATATATATATATATATATATATATATATATATATATATATGTGTGTGTGTGTGTGTGTGTGTGTATGTGTGTGTATTTGAGATTTCTTTATGTATAAATTATATATATAAGTTGAAATTTCTTTATGTATAAATATATCAATATTTAATATTAAATATTTTGAGTTCTCTAGAAAGAGGTATATCTTTATAATTTGAAAATATTTAACTAAATAATTGATATTGTTATGTACATATATATACACATTGCTCACACATGCACACACACATACATAGTGCACACACACACACACACACATATATATATATATATATATATATATATATATATATATATATATATATATATATATATATATATATATATATATATATATATATATATATATATATATATATATATATATATATATATGTGTGTGTGTGTGTGTGTGTATATATGTATGTATATATATATATATATATATATATATATATATATAGATATAGATATATATAATATCAATATTTAATATAATTTTTAAAGTACTTGTTACTTTCATTTGTTTTATCTTTTAATCTAATTTTCAATATGTTTATAAAACTAAGATAATCAATTTTGATTTTTGTAATATTAAGGTCAAACTTCTTTTTCTTGGAATTTCCATTCATGAACTAGTGTAAAGTCATAATAAATTGCTCAATGTTGAGTTTTGTCAGTTGTCTCATTAATATGCTCAATCTTCAGTCTTTGAGCTAATTTTTTGCTTCTTATATAGAAGTTCAATCTTAGTATGACTAATATGGTTTATAATTAATTTGAGAGTTGAAAGAGCCTCTTACATATACTCAAAGCTTTATTCTTTTTTAAGGACTAGAATAATGAGACTATGAGGTTCAAACTCTAATATTGATCCCTTAAACAATCATAAATTGTAATATGCATATTGACAATATGAATATTTTTATCCACTTAGGAAGAGGCTCATTGAGTTCAAACCTAGTTACAAAATTAGGAGCAACTTAAGCCCAGCCCAAGTCTCTTCCAATTTGCAATATTAGGCCCGAGCTAAGATTTGAAGTTTTTGTTATCAAAAAGAGAAGAAACTACCTAGAGAAGCTTGAATATCAATGTTGAGCTATTTTTAAGATATTTAAATAATATGAATCATTCAAAAAACATAGAATTGGAAAACATAGATTTGTCCCAAATCATGAATAAGATCAATCTTCTTTTTCTTGGAATTTCCATCGATGAACTAGTGTTTAAAGTCATAATAAATTGCTCAATGTTGAGTTTTGTCAGCTGTCTCATTAATATGCTCAATCTTGAGTCTTCAAATTAATATTTTGCTTCTTATATAGAAGTTCAATCTTAGTGTGACTAATATGCTTTATAATTAATTTGAGAGTTCAAAGAGCCTCTTACATATACTTAGAGCTTTATTTTTTTTAAGGATAGAATGATGAGACTACATGAGGTTGAAACTCTTATATTGATCCCTTAAACAATTATAAATTGTAATATGTATATTGACAATATGAATATTTTTATCCACTTAGGAAGAGGCTCATTAAGTTCAAATCTTAGTGTTGTAAATTAGTCTCTTCCAATTTGCAATATTAGGCCCGAGCTAAGATGTGAAGATTTTGTTATCAACAAGAGAAGAAACTACCTGGAGAATCTTGAATATCAATGTCAAGCTATTTTTTAAGATATTTAAATAACACGAATCATTCAAAAACCATAGAGTTAGAAAACATAGAACTGTCCCAAAATCATGAATAAGTCCCATTTTTCGTGAATAGGCCTTGGCAAGACAAAAGAAATTTAAATTTGCTTCTCTTCTCTTTATAATTACTTTCTCACAATCGCTTTCTTCTCTCGTTAATCTCTTGTAGTCAGCCACCAAATCTGTCTTCTCATCATCCTCTTACTGTCCTACACATCTAATCTTCGCTCTTTATTAAATCTACAGATTAATGCTAACGCTATCTATCTATATCCTTTGATATGCTTTGATTCTTCAATAGCATACATCTTTTGAGTTAGTTTTGTGCTTTGGAAATTAAATCGAAAATTCTCCTTCCTCCAAGTTCTTCAATGAATCATTATGGTTCTCCTTTAATGTCTTTATATGTCAAAGGTCTCTAGTACTACTCATGGGAGAATGTCCACCTTCCCTTAGCTGCCTTGAAGCATAGATGTCCTCATAGGTGTACTTACACATACCTCTCTTCACTCGAAATGATGGTTCTCTAAACTATTGAGGGCTAAACCAAGGAGCTTCTCCACACTTAAACTAGACATTAGTGCAAGTTATCCCACTCAAAGTTGTTTCTCATACTCTGAGAATCAATGCCTCCAAAGAACATTATTTGTTTCTATTACTAGTAGTGTTCATGTGAAAGGCCATATGGCCTTGAAATACTTTTTTATATGTTCTTCAATAAAACATATAGGAGGCTAGTCAACCATAGATTGTAAGTTAGATTGCATTTTGTAACACCCAAGAAATCCGTGTTCATGCTCTCCATGTAATGTGTTTTGTTTTTCATATTCTAAAAGATTTGTGTGGAGTAACATGTATGGCATTTCCGTATAGGTTTTCTACATCTAGGGTATTGTCATTGAGTTGTCAAGAAGGAGAGTCCATTGAGTTGCATTGCTATCATATTATTTCAATAGTATTAGAGCATTCCAATGTAAAAGCTTTGTTCTTTTTGTGTGAGCAAAGCAAGCACCTGCCCCCACCCAAGGCTTATGACTAAGGTGGTGACCAAGGCATTTACCTTTGCATAACTTTTCATCCAAGTCACCAATGTCACCGTTGGCACCCCTGGTTGCACATGAGGAAGGAACAATCAAGGAAGACATACCCAATACAGTTCCCACCTTGAGCTCGCTTAATCAACAATCTCTTTCCACTAAGCTACACTCTTGTGGTGTTTGAAGAAGAGGATAGACTAAGGCCAGCATTACCTTGAACATGTTTGGGGCCCTCAGAGCTTCATTATATTTTGCTTGTTTTAAAGCATTTTTGGGGTGATTCTTGCAGCCATTTTTTTTCTTACATAGCTCTCTTTACATAGGTTCAGGAACATCAAGAACAGTTGTCTTTGTACTTGGTTGTGAATTCAGACTTCTCATTGTCATTTTACTACATATATTTAGCACATACACACTATGTATGTCATTGATATTGCAGTAATATTTTTGGGGAAAGCCATTTACCTTTGATAAATGGGGCTGCGGAAGTAGGAGCCACCCTGATGTCGAGGTCTCTTTGATGATGATTGTGTAAGACTTACCCAACCTTGCCATAGGAGATGTATGCTAGTTGTTCATAGATGCTCGATAAGCCTAGTTGGCTTCTTTTGGGTAACATCTAATTATATGCAATGGAGTCATTGAATTCACTATATACATTAACATGTCAATACTGGCAGTTTTATAAGATCTGGACACTAGTTATAAGCGCATTTTATAAGGGATACTCTAGCAAATGTTTCCCAAACATTTGGGTTTTGTCAACTATACACTGGTCAATTTACTCCTCGATACACATTGGTGTGAACACATTTATTGTCACATAATCATTTTGGTTTGCCATTATTGTTCATTCATTCATTTTTCTAGGAAGACTCTGCTCAATTTTTTCCTAGAATTTGACACTTGGTCATCCTTTTTGAGCCTTAAAGGTGTTTGGTCTCTTCTAGCTCCATTGTCATCCTATTAAGTTCTCTATCATAATGGCATCACAGATCTCAGACACGTCTTATAGAGGAGGGTCTAATGCTAGTGCTCCAAGAAGGAGATACAACTTGTAGGGAAAATACAGTTTTGAGATCTGACAATTTGATGTCACAAACTTTGCTCTTTGAAAGAATCAAATTAAAGATGTAGTGATTCAAAGGAGGCAATGGAATCCAATAAATGGAATCTCAAAGAGGCCTGCTAACACAGATTGAGATGATTGGGATGTGTTGGATGAAATGGCTAGGTCTACCATTCCATTGGAGGTGGAAGATAATGTTTACTCTACAATATTGAACTACCAAAGTATAGAGGAGATTCCGAATATGTTATGCAATACATATGAAAAAGTAACGCCATCAAATAAAGTGTAAGTAATGAAAAAGTTATATGAGCTTCGCATGAAGGAAATAGACAGTGTTATTGCTCATCTATATGCATTTGATGCTATTGTCTCCCAACAAAATAGAGATGGATGATGAAATGGAAGCAATCTTCTTGTTGTGAACCTTGCCATCATCATGGGACATGTTTGGCATTACTATTAGAAATAGTGCACCTCCTAGTAAACTGGTCAATGATGACATATGTAGAGCACACTTGAGTGAGGATATTTATAGAAAATCTATATTTGGCACTTGGATTAGAGATGCATATAATGTTTGTGATTCTTATCAAGGAAAGAATTAGCAATGTGGTAAGAGCAAGAACAAGGAAAAGAATAGTCAACTGAATAAGAGTAGAAGTAAATCAAGGAAGAGGGATATTGAATGCCATTATTGTCATAAGAAAGGACACATGAAGAAAGAGTGCTATGCATTAAAGAGTGCTAAAGGTAAAGGACAAAATGTTGATAGGCATGTTAAACAGCCACCTACACCATCTACTTCAATCATGAAGATTGAATAAAGCAATGCCATTTCGATGATGCTAGTTCGTTGACACTTTATAGTATTGTGTCAACCGATGCTCTTATGCCTAGTTCTCTTTCCCACATGTGGCTCCTATATTTTGGTGCTTCTTTGTTGTTGTGAGACTTGGTAACTCATATCATTGTGTTGGGATTGTAGACGTGGTTGTGCAGCTCATTAATGGTTCAAAATTTACTGTGCATAATGTACATAGTGTACATCAATTATCACATAGTTAGATGTCAGATGGTCAACTTGATGACCCTGGTTACAAGATGGTTTTCTATGCTTAGGCCTTTTGCATATCAAAAGGCAACATGGTTATTGTAAAACGAAGCTAAGTTGTTTCACTTTGTTCTTTCTTTATATCAGAGAAACAACACCTGTTAGTTGTTACTAAATAGCCTATGGCTTGTATTTGGCATGAACAATTGGGTGACATATCTCGTAGTTGAATGGAACATTTTTCTCATTCTGGCTACTTACATGTGTTATCTTTCTTGAACTTGTCATTTTGTGAGCATTGTCAATATGAAAAACAAGCTAAGAAAGTGCATAAAAGGCACATTAGCTCTTCAACTTGGCCTTTAGATCCTGTTCATACAGACGTGTGTGGTCCTATGCCCACACCATTATTTGGTTCTTCTCTTCACTTTGTCACTTTCATAGATGATGCTACTAGAAAAGTATGGGTATATCCTATCAAATCAAAGGAGAGTGAAAAAGAAACTAAACTAAAAAATTTACTTTCAGATAATAGAGGTGAGTATATCTCACATGAATTCAGCCTTTTTTGTTTGTCTAGTGGAAATTACAACTCCTTGTATCCCAGTACAAAACAGTGTAGCTGAAAGGATTCATAGAACTATGCAATGTATAGTAGTTTCTATGATGCGTCATGCAAAGCTTTCACAAGGGTTTTGAACAAAAGTAGTATTATGATCATCTTTGTTTTTTTGCATATGAAGCATATGTATATATTCCCAAGAATCTAAGACAAAAGTTGCACCTTAAGTCAAAGCAATGAGCTTTTCTTGGATATGGTCCAGAAGGAAGATTTGTATATTGCTTATGGGATCTTGAAAAATGGTGAGTAATAAGCAGTGATTTTTATTTCAATGAGTGTACGATGCATAAACAACCCATTAGGCAGGTTGAAGTGAGAAGAGTGGTATTCGAGGATACTAGTACTCTAGCTAGCAAGCATAGAATGTTGCACATAGGGATGTTAATGAGATTGTTTGATCAATTCGTTCTACAAGTGTTTCTGTTCAACAAACATTGGGGTGCTCTAAATGTGTCTCACATCCCATTCATACATACATTTTAGGTTTGGATATCGTTATGCTAATGGATGTTGGTGAGTGTCCTTGCTACAAAGATTCCATGCAAACAAAGGACCATGTCAAGTGGAAGCATGTCATGAAGAGTGAGTTGGATTCTATTCACAAGATTTTTTGGGATTTAGTACCTTTGCCAAAACGTAGGGAAGATTTATGGGGTAAATGGGTATATAAACTAAAATTCACATCAAATAGTGCTTCTCAAAAGTATAAAGCATGACTTGTTGCAAATGGTTTTAATAAAAAACATGGTGTTGATTTCAAGGAACTCTTCTCTCTAGTGGTCAAGATGACTACTCTTCGAATGCTCCTTGGATTCCTCGTAATACAAAACTTTGAGCTAGTCCAAATGGATATGAAAACTTCTTTCTTGCATGGAGATCTTACACATTAGATCCATATGGAACACCTAGAGGGTTATGTAATTCCAGGAAAAGAAAGTCTCATTTGTAAGTTGAACACTAGCTTCAATGGACTTAAACAATCCCCTAGACAATGGTACCAGAACTTTGATGCTCTTATGAAGTCTCAAGGCTATTTTCCAAGCAATGAGGATCATAGTCTCTACACCAAGAGATGCTCATATGGCAGCTTGATAGGCTTGATACTTTATGATGATGATATGTAGATTACAATGAATTTCTCTCATGACTTGTCAATTCTAAAAACCAAGTTGAGTTAAGCATTTGATATGAAGGATTTGGGGGATGCCAAACATATTCTTGGCATGTGTGTTACTCATGATAGGAGTGAAAGATGCATATATACACACACACACACACACACACACACACACACATATATATATATATATATATATATATATATATATATATATATATATATATATATATATATATATATATATATATATATATATATATATATATATATATATATATATATATATATGTGTGTGTGTGTGTGTGTGTGTATATATATATATATATATATATATATATATATATATATATATATATATATATATATATATATATATATATATATATATATATATATGTCTCAAAGAGATTACATATCGAAAGTATCTCAAAGGTCAAATATGTAGGGTGGAAAGGCTTTAAGTACACCTTTACACAGATATGTGAAATTGAGAAAGGATGATTGCTCCAAATCAAATGAGGAAAAAAATTTAATGAAAAAAAGTTCCTTATTAGTGTGTTGTTGGTAGTCTCATGTATGTTATGGTAGCTATAAGACTAGACGTTGCATTTGTAGTGGGAGTTATGAGGAAATATATATGTAATCCTAACAAGAGGCATTGGGAAGGGAAAGATAAGTTTGAGATATCTAGGTAGCACTAAGTATAAGTGTCTAAGCTTGGGTAGAGAGAAAGCATCAATTATTGGTTACATAGATGTTGATATATTTAGGTAGTGATGTGTGTGAACACTCTAGGATGGCCGGGGCACTTTTTTCCCTCTTTAGGAGGTTTTTTTCCCCGGCTTGTATATACGCCTATTGCCCTAATGGGCTACTTATCTTTGTACATTCTCTGGTAATACATTCAGTATTGTGTGTTTGTGCTCCATGCTTCTTCTTCTTCCTTGTGCTGTTCGTGTGCTTCCGCAGACATCTATCTCCAACAATTGGTATCAGAGCAGGTCGTCGCTTCATCTAGGTTGCCGTCGACACTCCTCTATTTGCAGTCTCAGATTCGCACAAAATTTGGTAAGCATACTCAGGGTGTTTCAGAGAACAAAACAGCTTTGCTATGTGGTGCCGAAATCACGATCTGAGCTTGTTTCGGCCTCCGAACGCACTATCGCAACACTTGTGTAGGCTATTTCGTCTTTTTGTGCCAAAGGTATATACCAGTTTCTATTCGCCAGTATAAGCATCTCAAAGTCTTCTATAGGTCTAGCAGAATTCATCTAGGCAGTTCCGTTAAACTTTTTGAGATACAATCAATTTTTTGCATCAAGGTATTTTAGTCACCGGCCATGGCTGAAAGCAGTGATGTATTCCATATGTTGGTTGTTGAGGATAAGTTGGATGGTAGCAACTACCTGTTATGGGCTTATATGATGCGACATGTGTTGGTTGCAAAAGGATTGTGGAACATTGTGCAGGGTGTTCAAAGACGTCGTGTTACACCTTTGACTACAGGTACTGCAAATACAGGTGCTAGAGCTGATGAAGATGGTGTCCAAGATGATATTCCATAGATTCTTGTTCGTGCTGCTATTTCTACTGCACCTACTGTAGAGTAGATTCGCTAGGATGGCAGAGATGCCCAAGCACATGCATTGATAGCTTTGTTTGTCAAACGTGCCATTATTCCTCACATTCGCTCTTACAGAATAGCTAAGGATGCTTGGGATACACTTACCACATTGTACCAAGCTAGGAATGAGGCTCGTGTTGCTTATCTCCGAAAAGAGTTGGAGAGTGAGCACATGAATGAAGGTGATTCTATGGACAGTTTCCTAACGAAGATCAAAGGTTTGAAGGAACAGTTGATTTTTGCTGATGAGGTTATACCAAATAGCTCACTTGTGCAGATCGTTCTAAATGGTCTTCCTGACTCATATCGAGTTTTGCTTCTACTCTTCGGTTGATGATGAAAGGCAATCCGAATGCCTTATCATTTGAGGATTTAGGCTCTGTTCTGTTGCAGGAAGATCAGTCCAGGAAGAACAGGTCCATTATGTGAGTTGCAGATCAAGCTTTCCTGGCTAGTCAGAAGGGCAAAGGAAAATGGAGCTCTTCAACTAGTAAGCAAAAATCTGCTAATTCTGCATATTCGAAGAAGGAAGATAAAGATGAGAAGAAATCAGAAAAGCAGAAATTGTTTTGTAAGTACTGTAAAGGGAAGGATCATATCATAAAGAACTGTCCAAAACTCGCTGCTAAAGAGGCAAAGAAGAAAGAGGCTAGAATGGTTGTTGTAGAGGCCTCTACACCAAAAACAGAGTCTGCAAATCTTGTGCAGGAAGAAGAATGGGCGTTTACTACTTTCTGCAGTTTTGACCCATCTTCTTATGATCAGTGCATGTCTGTAGTAGACTCATATGTTTGGTATTTTCACACTGGGGCAACCAAACATATTACCTCGCAACGCAGTTTCTTCTCTTCACTCGAGCCTGCCCCTACAGGGAATACTGTTACATGCGCCGACAACTCCTCTTATCCAGTTATGGGAGTTGGTAAGATCATTTTTACTACTTCTTATGGTAGTTCTTTCACTTTGTCAGATGCTTTATTTGTGCCAGGGATCAAAAAGAACCTGTTATCAGTTTCTGCATTAGCCAAGATTGGCTGGGTTCTGAAATTTGTTGATGACAGGTGTACAGTTCATGATCTCTCAAATGGCGATGTGATTATTGCTTCTGGCATTTTATGTCGTGGGCTATATGAGCTCATAGACTATGAAAGATTTGTAAGTGATTTGGCATGTGTAGTAAATGATTCTCAGGGTATGTCAGATGCAAAGCTTTGGCATACACGCTTTGGTCATCTGAATTTTGCTAGTTTCCTACACCTGCAAAAATTTGAAATGGTTTCCTCTTTGCCCAAACTTGAGGCACCTGGAAAACATGTTTATGAAGGTTGTATTTTGGGTAAAATGCAGCGTTCATCCTTTCCAAAAGATGGTTCAGTTCGGGCTACTAAGAAATTGCAACTTGTACATAGTGATGTTTGTGGTCGTATACAAACACCTTCTTTTGGAAATTACCTTTACTTCGTGACTTTCATTGATGATTTTTCTAGGCATGCATGGGTATATCCACTCAAAGCAAAGTCCGACGTGTTCATGTGCTTTAAACAGTTTCTGGTTTTGGCTGAAAATCTATTAGCATGTAAAATGGGCACCCTCCATTCTAATCGAGGGGGGAAATATATGTCCTCTGATTTTAATGCATTTCTGGCTGAACATGGGATAAAACACTAGTGTACAGTGCCGTATACACCTCAACAGAATGGAGTTGTTGAATGAAAGAACAGGTCACTCATGGAGATGGCGAGATGCATGATCAAAAGTCAAGCTTTACCACATAGTTTCGGGCTTGAGGCTGTCATGTGTGCAGCATATGTACTGAATAGGTGTCCCACTAAAGCGATGCAATCTATCACTCCATATGAGGCTTGGCATGACCGCAAGCCATTTGTTGCTCATCTGTGTGTTTTTGGTTGTTTGGCATATGCACTAGTGCCTGAACAACATCGCAGAAAATTGGATGATACAGTAGTAAAATGTATTTTTGTTGGGTACAGTTCTGAAAGTAAAGGCTATCATCTATATCATCCACAGACTAAACACATTCTGGTTAGTCGTGATGTTGTCTTTGTGGAAGATGCTATTCAGCCATTGCTTTCATGTATCAAGGAGACATTTGTTAGCTCCAAAGACATGTATGATACTTTGATGCCTCTTTTTACAGGTGGACAGTCTACTGCTAGTCCTAATGAGGCAACTTCTCAACCTTTGTCGGGTTCATATGATGATGCAGATCATTCCATTTCTGATGCCGATTTACATGATGCACTTGTTGATGAGAGAGCTGATATTGAGCAGGCAAAAACTATGCCAAAATGGCTGGTGCAGACTTTGCGTGACAACAAATTAGATGCACCTTTGTCATATGGTACTCGTTCAGGCTCTCATAGTGCC
Source organism: Ceratopteris richardii (assembly GCA_020310875.1). Classification (NCBI taxonomy): domain Eukaryota; kingdom Viridiplantae; phylum Streptophyta; class Polypodiopsida; order Polypodiales; family Pteridaceae; genus Ceratopteris; species Ceratopteris richardii. The sequence goes on along the minus strand of CM035437.1, from coordinate 118,638,061 downwards.
TCCTTTGCATCAGATTGCTATGCTATGGCTGCGTCTAGTCTCTGTGATGAGAATGAGCCTATTTCTTTTGATGAAGCACAAAATTCAGAAAATTGGATGGCTGCTATGCAATCTGAATATGATGTTATAATGAAGAATGGTAGTCTTTATGTGACTTGCCTCCTGGCAAGAAGGTCATTGGAACTAAGTAGGTATACAAGCTGAAGCGTAAACCTAATGGTACAGTTGACAGGTATAAGGCTAGGCTTGTTGCAAAGGGTTATGTGCAGGAAAGAGGCATTGATTTTGATGAGACCTTTGCACCTACATGTCGTATGACTACTGTTCGGAGCATTTGTGCACTTGCAGCCCATCATGGTTGGAATGTACATCAGTTGGACATTAAAACAGCATTTCTGAATGGTGACTTGCATGAAGAGGTGTATGTTTTTCAGCCTCATGGATTTGTGTAGAAAGGGCATGAAAACTAGGTGTGCAGGTTAAAGAAGGCACTCTATGGTTTAAAGCAAGCACCACGTGCTTGGTATGAGAAGATACATGCCAATCTGGTTGCACATGGTTTTGAGAACAGTCCAACTGAAAGCACCTTATATGTTAAGCGTGCTAATGATGTGCTTCTGATCATTGTTGTCCATGTTGACGACAAGCTGCTCACTAGTCCTATTGAGAAGCATATTACTGATTTCAAGGCTGATTTACATGCCTCATTTGAGATGTCTGACTTGGGGTATTTGCATCACTATTTGGGCATTCAGTTTATGCAAGTTGATGGTGGAATGGCTTTGTGTCAAACGAAATATATTGACACATTATTGCAGCATTTTGGCCTTGAAGACTGTAAGCCTATTGCCACTCCTATGGAGACAGGTTTAGGATTGAGTCTTCATGATGCTGGAGATGCATTTGATGTTGTTCTCTATCAGTAGGCTGTTGGATGCTTGATTTACCTATGCATTACTCGGCCAGATATTCAGTTTGCTGTCTCACAGATGAGCAAGTTTATGCATTGCCCAGGAGTCACGCATTGGAAGGAGGTTAAGCGCATCTTTTGCTACTTGAGTGGTACTTGGATACTTGGGTTGTTTTATCCCAAGGGGGATCACTACCGCGAGATTTGCATGGTTTTTTTGACTCAGATTGGGCTGGTTGCTATGACACTCGTGTGTCCACTAGTGATTTTTGCTTCATGCTTGGTAGCTCATGTATATCTTGGTTGAGCAAGAAGTAGCCTATTGTGGGCACTTCCAATTGTGAGGCTGAGTATAGGGCAACTTTCACAGCTACTATTGAGTGTGTGTGGCGAGTGATGCCTTATGGCTGATTTGGGTGTTGGCGAGTCTTTTGCCACTACCATCTTCACTGACAGTCAAAGCGCATTGGCAATTGCGAGGAACCCTGTGTTCCATGCTCACACTAAGCACATTGAGATGCATTATCATTATGTCAGGGAGAGGTTCTCTACTGGGGAGATCAACTTGGCATATGTGCCCACGCAGGAGAACATTGCAGACCTTTTCACAAAGGCTCTGCCTAGGGAGAAGTTTGAAGCTTTTCGCAAAGCTTTGGGCTTACTTCCTTTTGTGGAGTGACTTCCACATAGCTTGGCACTTCCTTATACATTAGTGCCAGCTACTTGTTCACCGCATCACTCCCAGGGGGGATTTGTTGATATATTTAGGTAGTGATGTGTGTGAACACCCTAGGACCGCCGGGGCACTTTTTTCCCTCTTTAGGAGGTTTTTTTCTGCCGGCTTGTATATACGCCTATTGCCCTAATGGGCTACTTATCTTTGTACATTCTCTGGTAATACATTCACTATTGTGTGTTTGTGCTCCAAGCTTCTTCTTCTTCCTTGTGTTGTTCGTGTGCTTCCGCAGACATCTATCTCCAAGAATAGATTCTAACTATGCTGGTTGTTAAGACAATCCTTAGTCTATGTACATTTCTCAATTTGCTCAAGGTGCTATCTCTTGAAGATCTCACCTTCAAGAATTTAGAGCTATTTCCACTACATGAGTAGAGTATGTTGCAAGAAGGTAGGCATGTAAGGAAGCATTGTGGCTTTCCCATCTTGCTTGTGATACATGCTTAGCTCAGCATGTACCTCATTTCCTTACTGATAGTTAGAGTGTCATCGCATTGCCTAAGAATCCAATCTATCATGCAAAGACCAAGCACATTGAGGTGTTGTATCATTTAATTAGAGAGTGCTTAGCCACTGAGCGCATTATTCTTGAGAAAGTTCATACTCAAGATAATGTTGCACATGCTTTGACTAAAGCTCTACCACATGATAGCTCTTGACACTATTGTCATGTGAGGGGGGTTACTTGATCCATGATCTTACACAAGTACTTGTATATTGTGTAACATGCCATAAGGTGGGAAGTATAGTTTGTATTCTTACACTCCCGTACTTTATCATTCTTTATTTTTCTCCCAAAAACATTTTGGCCATATTGGCCTTTAGTGGGAGATTGTTATTGTTAATGTCCATGTGAAAGGAAAAATGGCCATTGGATACTTTTGTATATATTCTTAAATAAAACATATAAGGTTCTGGTTAGGCATAGACTATAAGGTTGATTGCATTTTGTAACACCCAAGAAATTGGTGATGGTGCTCTACGCGTACAATGCTTTTTGTGTGTTATGTAGGCTCTCTACGGAGTACTGTGTGCGGCATCTAGATCTAGATTTTGTACATTGACATTATCATTGTGTAGGTCTCCAAAAGGAGAGTCCATTGAGGTTCATCGTTATGAAAATACTTCAGTTTCCTTCACGATAGTTGCGCATAGAGACAACCATTTAGTCCAAAATGAATTTCATTGAGAATGTGTAGCTTTATAAGGAACCAAATATTATAAGAAATGGATACAAAATGATAAGGAATCTTTTCTCAACATGTAGACCTAACTAGCTCCTACACATAGAAATCTATGAGAGAGATATGGAAACCCAAAGATTAATGAAAACCTAGATGCAAGCAAGAGAGTTGCTTAGCAAGGGGTCTACTAGCATATTCAAGGGATATGAGAGGTAACTCAAGCCGGATCTATCAAATTTTAAGTACAATCAGGTGTATATAAGACTTTCAAAAAATTCCCTAAATGATAGGGATCCCCTTTCCTAGATTGTATGCTTTATCACACCTAAGTGAGATAGGTGCTAATTAACTATTATGTTGGGGATTACAAACACAAATGTGAGTGCATGTTCTCATGCTTGACTTCCTTCTTCACAATTCTACAAGTGTCATCCATCCAAAGGGTTCATAAGCTCCTAAGGTTGGAGCTTGAATTTCAACAAGATGTTCTTTGGTTCCCTGCACCTAACAAGGCTTTCCATTCCTTCTGGGATATTCTTAATTGACTTAAGATAGGATTTTTAGTCACTTTGGTGGTCTTACTAGCCTTGATACTTGCATAGGCCTTCGCTTGGTCTTTTCTTGAAACTCAAGCTTTGTTGGCACTTTGTTGAAAATCAAGCCCCAAGCTTAGTAGCATATGAACGCTTTAAATTGACAACACTTGGATCATTGTGAAAAGAGCCAAACATGAGTATTTGTGCTCACATTTGAGTTCTAATTCCCGTTTTAACTCACAAATCAATCACTTATCACACTCAGGTGTGATTAACCCTATTACGAGTGAAATAACTTGCATTAAGATGGTATCATAGTCTAGTTCGAGTCTCTGAAAACCCTTAGTTTCATTCCATTGGATGTCAAAGAATCATTGTTCTACGTGAAGAAAGATATCTTTAAAAATACATGTGAGACCATTCAAGGATTTTGTGATTCGAGTTCCAGGACATAAAAAAAACTCAATGAAAGTCTATTACTAAACAATCCCTTTTGGTACTTTTGAAGTAGAAAGGTGGGTATCTTGATACTCATCAACACATCTAGAACATCCCTTTTGGTACTTTTGAAGTAGAAAGGTGGGTATCTTGATACTCATCACTCTTCTTGCATCAAAAAGCTTTAGAAGAGCACATTAGAGGAAATTATGTAAGAATATAGCACCCACATAGAAAAGCTAAAAAGAACAAATCTTAGCCATAGAATTTTAGAATGTGTACCTTTCTTATTAGGAAGCCTTTATGGGGACTCGTTAGTGGAATAGGTGCAAGGCCTAGATTAGCATGTACATTGAATGGACATAGGGATGATTAGAAGTTGAAAGCTCTCACCACTTTTGTATATATGAGAGACAATCATCCCAACTTTGATCTACTATTGCCCTTATTGGTCAAATTTGAGCTTTTGTAAGGGAACTCTTTGGTAATCAAAGCTTTCCATTGTTCCTCTCCTTGATCTTACCTTGTGTGTGTGTATGTATGTGCATGATAGTGTGCTTCTCACTCACACATTTGTGCCTTCACATGCTCACAGTCTTCATACCAGTCCTCACGTCTTTATAGATCGACAAGTAATGAAGGTGGTGCTTATGCTTGAGCTACACAAAATTTTGGCACCGTTGCCAGGGAGAGAGCTTAGAGGACGAGTGTTGTGATGGTAATATTGTAGATTTGCAATGTTGGAAAGTAAAAACTAGCCATTTTTTGTTAATTTTTTTATTTTTCTTCTCCATCTTCATCATCATCACCATCTCCATCTTTTTCCATCTTCATCTTCACAAAAAGTTTTCATTTTTCACTCGATTTTCCAAGTTTTCACCTCATTTGTCATTGGTGGGTGTGCGAGGGGAGAGAGAGAGAGAGAGGCAAGGTTCTTGTGTGTGTAAGTTTTTGGGATTTCCATGACCCTATGCTCGATGTGCAGGCCTCGACATTGAATTTAAAAGTTCCCGCCAAAAATGTTAGAAAATCGCAATTCTGTGGTGAAAATCACGATTTTATGAAAATTCAATTTGTTTGAAAATCACAATTTTCGTACTTTTGGAATTTCGTGCCTAAAAGAATCCTTAAAAAGAATAGGATTTTGAGGTCATTCTTAGAATCCCGATTCTCAGGTTGTGCTCAAAATCATGGTTTTCTAGTAAAAAAACAGGATTTTGAGAAAACACAATTTTCATTCAAAATCCCGATTTTAGGGGAAAAACACAATTTTGACAAAACAGGATTGTGAGTTGAAATCATGATTTTTCAGGCAAAAATAGGATTTTGAGAAAACACGATTTTTAGTCAAAATTATGATTTTCTGGTGAGAAACACGATTTTGAGAAAATCGCATTTTTCACGATTCTCACTCAAAATTGTGTTTCTCACGATTCTCATTCAAAATCGCATTTTTCAAGATTCTAACTCAAAATCGCATTTTTCAATATTCTCATTCAAAATCGTGTTTTTCACGATTCTCACTCAAAATCGTGTTTTTCACATTCTCACTCAAAATCACATTTTTCACGATTCTCACTCAAAATTGCGTTTTCCACGATTCTCACTTAAAATTGCATTTTTTGTGATTCTCTGGTTGTTCAAAATTGCGATTTTCATTCAAAATTGTATTTTTTTTATAACTTCGTATTTGCCTATTTTGAACCCAAAGAGCCTAATTTGACATAAAGTTTTCATCAAAAGTCTCTTTTTTTAGCTCTATATCTCGTTGGAAAGCTCTTTTTGAATCCCTAGTGGCATTGATTTTCAGATATGGTAATTTGAAGTTGACCCTCAAGTGGGATTAGGGAAACCAGGGAAGCTCTTAAGGATTTTGCATGATATAAAGGGGCAATTTTGGACTCTTAACCAAGGCATATGAACCTCAGATCTGGTAGAAACCTACGCAAGGATAGACAAAGCATTAGATCTTCTGAGGCCAATTTCAACCATATAGCTAGGTTGTGAGCACAACAACTTAGTGGTTATCCCTCCTTCCTAAGTTCGGACACAAGTGATCGAGAAATGTCTTTCAGCATGGGAAGAGTTGTAGGTAGCTCAAGCAATGCCTATTTATAGACACCAGAAAGTCCCTATAAGAGACAATTGGAGTATATCAGGACGAACTGATTAGGTGCTCGCATCTATGAGGATGGTTTGAGATGATCAATTGTCCAACTCAAAAATCCCAATCAACCCTTCGGATTTGAACACCTAGTGGTTAAATTCAAAAAAGGCAAGCAAGGAACCATGTATGTGGTTACGAGCTTACCAAAGAGGACATATGAGTTTGGAAATATCATTTAGGAGAACGAGATGGGAGACCTAGAGAAAGGAGACCTAGAGAAAGGAGACCTAGAGAAAGGAGACCTAGAGAAAGGAGACCTAAGACAAGAACCCAAGACCTCTAGAGGCAAATCGGTCTTAGCCAGAATACTCACACTAGAATAGATTTCCTAGGATAACAAAAGCATAGCATTGTTTGGCAACGGGGGGATAGATGAACCCTTTTGCAGGTTTAAGACTAATCAACCTAGCAGACCGAGAAATATGACAATATATGAATTTAAAGATCCTGATACCTTTGGAGAAGTGGTCTATTTACACAATACATCGGAGAGAGTATTCCTGGTATTGGAGCATCATAGGCATGCATACACTTGGAAAGGTGAATTAATTTTCCCTCCACAAAGATCTAATGTCACCCATGGCCTCCAAGGAGCAAGATCATCCCAAGCTCATCAGGCACAACAAGAACGCACAAGAGAGAGACCTGAGGTAAGTTTTGCGCACGCAGTGGGTAGAGAGAGATCACGATTTGAAAGTGAGAGACATGAAAGAGAGAGACATAGAGCACATAGGCACCAAAGAAATGATCATCATTTTTCATTGCCTAGACCCCGAGAGTACCCAAACCCTTAGACCCTCACAAGTGGTCAAGGCAATCAAAAACTACTTTGAGAGGACATGAGATCCTTATGATCATGTGGTCAAGTTCAAACAAGTGTTCAGAGCTCAAAAAGTTGAGGTCTTGCTCACAAAGTTCAAGTCATTTGGTTTGACTCTTAAGGGCACTGCCTTAGCTTGGTTTCAACCCCTGCGTAGTCATAACTATCGAGATATAGGTCAACTACTAGATGATTTCATTGTAGAACTTTTGAAGAATGGTATTAGGCGTAACACATCATCCTTGATCCACAGCTTTAAGATACCCCGAGAAACAGTGCGACTTGGAGTTAGAAGGTTTAGAAAATACTTAGAAAGATGTCCTATTCTAGAGTTACCTAGACCATCCAAACAAGTGGCCTTGTTTTTTTGATGGCTTATTGAGCACAACGTTAGGATCATATGTGTACCTAAAAGAGCCTAGATCCATAGAAGAGAGTGTGCCGATGTGCATTGACATAGAAGAAAACTTGGGTGAGGAGTTAGAATTGTCCAAACTCTATAAGGATTATGACAATTCTACTAGTCATACTTCGAGATGCTCCACTAAGATAGCTGAGATAGCACCACAGGTAGCCAAGATGCTAGGACAAAATAGACAAACATGAAGGGTCACCTCATTGAAGCGGTGTTACAACTATGGAGGAGACCACATGGCTAATTTATGCCCATGCAAAACCACAAGATGAGAGATATGAATGCTCTATATTGCACTAGTGAGAGGAAATACACAAATCATAGGATTCAAGATTGTCCATACAATAGGCACGCTGTTAGACACAATACATCGCAGAGAGTATTCCTGGTATTGGAGCATCATAGGCATGCATACACTTGGAAAGGTGAATTAATTTTCCCTCCACAAAGATCTAATGTCACCCATGGCCTCCAAGGAGCAGGATCATCCCAAGCTCATTAGGCACAACAAGAACGCACAAGAGAGAGACCTGAGGTAAGTTTTGCACACGCAGTGGGTAGAGAGAGATCACGATTTGAAAGTGAGAGACATGAAAGAGAGAGACATAGAGCACATAGGCACCAAAGAAATGATCATCTTTTTTCATTGCCTAGACCCCGAGAGTACCCAAACCCTTAGACCCTCACAAGTGGTCAAGGCAATCAAAAACTACTTTGAGAGGACATGAGATCCTTATGATCATGTGGCCGAGTTCAAACAAGTTTTTAGAGCTCAAAAAGTTGAGGTCTTGCTCACAAAGTTCAAGTCATTTGGTTTGATTCTTAAGGGCACTGCCTTAGCTTGGTTTCAACCCCTACGTAGTCATAACTATCGAGATATAGGTCAACTACTAGATGATTTCATTGTAGAACTTTTGAAGAATGGTATTAGGCGTAACACATCATCCTTGATCCACAGCTTTAAGCAGACACCCCGAGAAACAGTGCGACTTGGAGTTAGAAGGTTTAGAAAATACTTAGAAAGATGTCCTATTCTAGAGTTACCTAGACCATCCAAACAAGTGGCCTTGTTTTTTTTATGGCTTATTGAGCACAACGTTAGGATCATATGTGTACCTAAAAGAGCCTAGATCCATAGAAGAGAGTGTGCCGATGTGCATTGACATAGAAGACAACTTGGGTGAGGAGTTAGAATTGTCCAAACTCTATAAGGATTATGACAATTCTACTAGTCATACTTCCAGATGCTCCACTAAGATAGATGAGATAGCAGCACAGGTAGCCAAGACGCTAGGACAAAATAGACAAACATGAAGGGTCACCTCATTAAAGCGGCGTTACAACTATGGAGGAGACCACATGGCTAATTTATGCCCAATGCAAAACCACAAGATGAGAGATATGAATGCTCTATAATGCACTAGTGAGAGGAAATACACAAATCATAGGATTCAAGATTGTCCATACAATAGGCAGGCTGTTAGACAAAATTATCTCTAACCTTACCAAGAGGGTAGGTATGAGAATCAATACCAACAGCCATATCATAGGCGACAACAACAATATCAACATCAATATCAACGGCCATACCATGCATCATATAGGCCACAACCAGTCCTAGGAAATGATCCGCAACCTCCTACTAACGTGATTCCAGTCAAGTATGTCGTGGTAGACGAAAACCCTAATATAGCACTCGTACCAATGATCCCATTGGTCTCAAAAAAAGATCGTCATGCTCAAACTCTGACTACACCCATGAAGATAGTCCAAAAGCTTATTACATAGAGTTACGAGAGAATAGTGAGATTTACTCATATCAATATGGGGTAGCACCTATGGAACAAGATTGGGAGCTAGAATACTCCAATGTCATGTATACGAATCCTAACCCTAGGCCCCAATTCAGACAAATGGGACCACCAGTCCTTAGAGGACCATGTTTTAGATCTTAGGGTGATCATTGCATTTGTGAGTCTCCTCAGTGACTGACTCCGGGACAAGGACAAAACATTATAATACAAGGCTTCTGTCTCGAGTGCGTCAAATAACATCTTCCAATAGAGTGTCCCAGGGATCCCTCTAGTGCACCCAAAATTATACCAATTAATGTGGTAGGCTTAGTGGTGGATTCAAGTTCAAGTAGCAGTAATGTGGCTCCTATAAAGGTAGTTACCAGCACATATGCCTTAAAATAGGATAAGTCAGCTCAACAATCAGAGTCAAGTGAATCAGGAGAACCCAGTAAGAGAAAACCAAGAAGATGGAAGGATACCAGTGAGAAGGCCAATCGTAAGGGCAATGGAAAGTTATAAAAACTCGAAGAAATCTTAAAACAAGCGAAAAGAAAAATAGGAGACATTGCATCTCAAAGTCCCTGGCATGTTGAAAATCCATCCACTCCACTTCATCCGACCCCATCACTCATTGTAAATAGACCACAACCAAGGTATGTTCTTGTAGATCCAACCCCAGAAGGCTTGGACATGATGTTCAAGGCCTACCAAGTCGACTTCAAGAAGGGTCAACTGCTTTAAACCTAGAAAAGAGCTACTGTGGAGTAGATTTAGAGATTGAACGGACAAAAATGTGCATGAAAATGGTAGAGCTAGCTTAGGCTATGCTTGAGACCAGTCAATCATTCAGTCAGACAAACTCTATCTATCCGGATTTGCATTTCCAGGGCTTACTAGAAGATTAGAGCAGTTGGCAAACAAGGAACAAGATTCTTTACCTCCAGAGGCTCAACTAATTGTTGAAAGAGAAAGATCACCACTAGCGAGAGTTTATGTTCATGATTCCATGGATGGGGAAACAGCTCTTTCAATTCAAAAGTACTGTCAAGAGTTCTTGCGAGAAATACAAGAAGAGAAATGGGCCAAGGATAAGGGTAATTCCCCTCCTATTCCTAAGACTGATGACCTTTATGATCAATTTCCCCACGACATTCCATCTATTTACGGAGATCAACCAAAGCAACAAGAAGAAGAAAGATTAGATTTTAAATCTAATTCTTTACAAGACTTGGTGCAATTCACAGGCCCATGGGAATCTGAATCTCATCATATCAGAGCTACCACAATATTGGTAAGACATGAAGACTTAGTGGTTCCAAGGAACACAGAGGTCGTGAAGAACACTAAGGTTTAGTATCATCTCACCGTAGAAGAGCTACTCAAAGTAAACCCAGAGCTATGGCAGCATGTGGAAAATAAAGTTCTCAAACTCCATTCCAATGTGTCAAAAGCAAGATCTAAGTAGAAAGTACCGCAGATACCTCTAGAAAAAATAGGAGACATGAGTCAAGGTGAATAAGGTAATATTTGTCTTCCAATCACCTACCGAGGTTACACAACCAAAGCTATCTTAGATTTAGGTGCTCGTGTTGCTATTGCGACTACCTCCTTGTGGAAGCAATGGGGAAACCCGCATTAAGACAAACAAGAATGCAGCTTCAAATGGTTGATGGCCATATTGAAAGACCTCTAGGATTGCTAGAAGGGATAACTCTAACCACTTGTGGTGTAGAGTCTGAACACACATTTGCTATATGTAACTTTGGTAAAAGTAATGTCTATGAGATGATCCTAGGAATGCCATTTCTACGACAACTCCAAATCGTACAGGATTGGGGAACCAACTCCTTATACTTACAACACTTAGGGGTCACCACCAAGGTCAATCTAAAGGATTATACCTTTAGAGATGTACCATCCCTACAGTGAAATCCTATCCATAAGGCACTAGAAGATTCAATCTTTGTGCATTTTGAAAGTTCTTCTGATCCATCTTGGATGCATGAAGATACTCACTTGTGGATGTGCAAAGTTGCATAGGAAGAAGGAAAAACACTTAAGGGCAAGAGAAGAAGGAACGTCTCAAGGAGATAGACTGATTAGAGACCTAGCGTACACTTCGATTGATCTTTCTAGATGAGGAATCCAAGCCTCATGGTTGCATAGAAATCTTAGCTACCATGGACACTGCTGTCAATGAGGGATATTAGACAACTAATTGTGATGAGGAGGGTTATGATATCTCTGTATTCATGTGTTAGCCCTTGCTAGAAAAATGTGACCCTAGTGATGTCATAGAAGAGGAAGAGGAGGACAATGACCTCGAGTCCATTGTGATGGATAGTTGCTTTAACTCAGAGAAGCACTATCTAGAAGATGTAGAAGTATTTACTCAAAAAGAAGAAGAACCTCTCACAAGCATTAAAATTGTAAATTCAAAGGAAGGAAGTGAAGGTGATCAAAAGAAAAAGAAAAGAAAAGAAAAGCAGTGAAACAAGAAGAGGAGGAATCATTGTTTGAAGTACTGAAAAACTTCAAGAAACATGAATTTGAAGACTGAAAATTTTTGGTACGAATGCCTAAGAGAGAGGCCATCATAGGAGAAGCATGTGATATTTAAGAAAAGAACAAAAAAATTATAGTAAGCATTGAACAGAACGAAGAGCGATGTACATATATAGGAGAAGACATAAGTGCAGAAGACGAAGCGGAGCTTGTAGCTCTATTAAGGGAATATATGGACATGTTTGCATGTCACTATAAAGACTTGAAGGGAGTAGATCTAGAAATATGCTCTCATACAATTCCCAAGATAGATGATGCCAAGCCCACTAAATAGAAGCCCTACACATATAATGACACTTATGCAGCCAAAATAAAAGAAAAAATCGATAGATTGATTGAATCTGGATTTAACTATGAGATTGAGCATACTGCATGGGTATCCCCCATTGTAGTGGTGCCCAAGAAGAATGGGAAGTTGCGAGTGTGTATTAACCTTAAAAAAAGTTAATGCTGCTATGATTAGAGATGGCTACCTACTTCCAATCACTGAACATTTATTGGAGCGTGTTGCAGGCAAGGAAGTTTATAGCTTCCTTGAGGGGTTTTTAGGTTACAACCAAGTAGCCATTGCCCTAGAAAATCAACAAAAAATGGCTTTTGCCACAGAGTGGGGAATGTTTGCATTTCCTGTGATGCCATTTTGTCTCACCAATGCACTTGCAACATTCGAGAGGCTCATGTGTCATGTCTTCAAAGAGTTCTTGCGAACGAAATTAGAAATATGTGTGGATGATCTATGTGCTCATTCCTAAGAAAGAAGATACCATATCCGTTAACTCAGATAGATCTTCAATAAGTGCAGAGAATATCGAGTGTGTCTGAATCTAGAGAAGTGTGTGTTCATGGTATTACAAGGTAAAATCTTAGGTCACATTATTTCTAAGAACGGAATATCAACAGATGAGGACAAAGTTAGAGCAATAGCAGAGCTTCCAAGGTCCAAAAATGTTAAAGAGATACAAGCCTTTATGGGCCGTTGTGGATATTAAATCACAGGTTTATCTACATGTATGTGATCATAGCTAAACCTCTTTATGCCTTGTTGACAAATTTTGAGTGGAACGATGAATGCAAAAATTCCTTCAATGAGCTAAAGAGACGATTGTATAGAGCACCAATATCGACCACTTTTGATTGGAATAAACCATTCCATCTCCATGTAGATTCATGCAATCATGCAATAGGATGTGTGCTAGCACAACCCACATGTGAGGGAAGCTTGGATTTGCCTATTGCATATTCTAGTAGACAACTAAACGTAGTAGAAAGAAACTAAAAAAAAACTAAACGAGAAGGCTTAGGCATGGTATATGCTGTGAAGAAGTTTAGACACTATCTATTTACCAACAAGTTCAAGTTTTTCACTGATCATCAAGCCTTATTATATTTGGTCAATAAACCTTTCAATACATGACGCTTAGTAAGATAGTTCCTCTTACTAACGGAATATGATTTTGAAGTTGTCAGGAAAGGTAGAACCCACCTCATTTCAGATCACCTTTCTCGCATCACTTTAGGAGAGTGATCGCAAGGCATGTGTGATGAGTTTCCAGATGGTTATTTACTCAATTAAGAAGTTGTTCCTAAATGGGCAAATAAGTTGGTACCTATCCTAACCTTTGGACCTACAAATAAGAATGTGAAAACATCCCAAGAAGAGATTGTAAAATCGCAAAACTATCAAATATTGGCAGGAAGCATGTACAAACAAGATATAGAAGGTGTACTAGCTTGTTGTGTTGAGGATGATGAACATAATATTTGGTTGCAACAAGCCCATGAAGGATTGCTAGGAAGTCACTATTTTAAACAATGGACATTGCAAGATCTAAAACATTTAGGAGTGTATTGGCCTAGTATGGACAAAGAAATACATGAGTGGATTGAGAATTGTCCAGCATGCTATGAAAAACCCCGAATGGAGATTACTACCCTTTATCATGTGTCATTAATTCCAAATCAGAGTGCTCGATTGGTAGGATTCATGCGATGAGGGACATTACCCAAAGAGGCTAGTTTAGCAAGAAGAAGAGGCATGCAACAAGAGGCTCAGGACTATGCTTAATAAGAGACAACTTATATTGAAGAGGCAAAGATGTTACCTAAGATTGTGTGTTCATGAATCCGACTTTTCAAAGTCTTAGAAACTACACATAGTGGTGTTGGTGGTGGACACTTCGGGCTTGGTTGAGTAATTATGATCATTCTATTCTCAGGACTTTGGGGGCCCACTCTTCACATGGATGCATATACTTATGTGAAGAGATGTGACACATGCCAATGTGCACAATATCCAATTAGAGAAGAGGAGATGCCCTTGAGGCCAATGATGGGAGGACATGCATTCACAAAGTGGGATATAGACTTTTTAGGTCCTATTAACCCCCTAGCTAGACTCTCTCATGTAGAATACATCATTGTAGCCACATATTACCTTACAAAGTGGGTAGAAGTCAAAGCCACTACAAAGAACAGATTGACTAAGAAAGGGTTTGAAATCCTCCCTCGGATAACCAATAAAGCAACAACCTAAATGAATATTGATAATCTCATACTTAAAGGAATGTGAAGCTATATAAAAAACATAGTCTTTATGTCCCTACTAAACACTTCAAATGTTTTGTTTTTTGTTAACAACTCAAACATCTTGAGTAGATAGTAATTCATTATTGTCACCTAGAAAGCATGGTGTGAAAAAAATATGAGGAAATACATCAAATTATTTCACGCCCACACAAAATAAAGGCCCAAAATATATGGTAAAGTTAGTTGTGTCTTTGAAGGAATTTGATTTATCGGTTTTTCATCAAATATTGTCTTTGTGCTCACCAATCTTAAGACACGAGGACTGGGTTCTCATTTCTCCACATTCTTGCCTCCTTTCTTCTTTTAAGAGATCAGAATACCACACTTTATTATGTATCTTAAAACTTTATTTTGTATCTGAAAACTTTTATCTAATATGTATCTCAAAACTTTCTGAAATCAAACATATGTATCTCAAAACTGTGTCAAGTCAAACTTGGTCAAAATAAATCACATAGTTAGTGATGTCAAATCACATTGTACTTTTTCTTAATCTTCATATCTAACCATAATGATTTGGGCAATCTATTTTCATATCTCCTTGATATGAAACTTTCAAGGTTTCAAAAGGACCTCCTATGTTCATTTCTCTTTGAATTAAGTGAAGATGAGCTCCATCTTTTCAGTAGATGTCTGAGCATCCCGTTCTTCTAGTCACCTAGATAGAAGTCTGAATTCATTGTTTTCGGTTGATCCTTTCCTCAGGAGTGATGTCCATGGCTTAGAATGTCATTTTATGTTTTTGGTTGAGTCATTTAAGTTACATTCTCAATGCAATGTTGCTCAAGTAAATGAACATGTTCATCTCCCTTTTGATGCATCCATTGACCTCACTTCTAATTCAAGTGCATGTGGAGCAAAAGATGTTATCAAAAAGGAAGAAAGGCAAAGCACACTCAATCTACATTTTTTAAGAGAAGGCCTCGTGAAGTAAGTCAAAAAATATTTCAATTTCTTACTTCAGATAGATAAATTGCATTGGATATTCTGAAGCAATATTCTAGTTTGAAATGTTTGTATAAGTTAGGAATGAACAAACTAAAGCACCTAAAAGAGAAATTCCTCCACTTACATAGTGAAAGGCAGGATATATAACTTGTTTCTCACATGCAGTTGATTGAGGATAACATGTCAATAATGTGTATTGCCTTTGAATATTACTTTAGCCAAGGGATGCAGTGTTGTAGGGGTGCATTTAAAATTGCAATGCGGGTGGGAAATTCTAGAATACATAAGGTTCAAGAGGGGATTATGAATGGAGATCTCATTTTGGATACATATCATATTGGGAGCAAAGGATCTATTGGACTTCATGCAATGAATTGGATGATGAACTATTTTAGCTGGCATTGTGAGGTTATGCCTACAACTGGAAGGTTACACTTACCAGATAACTTTACTTGTGGAGAAGTATTTCAAGTATATAAAGAAGATATGGAAAGTGAAAATGCAAAGTATGTGTTGTATCGTCACTTTAAGCGATTATGGAAGGAAGAGTTTATTTTGTGACTATTTCGCATAAAGTTAGAATGGGTGAGTGTTCAATTTGCACCACTTTAAAGAACATGGAAAAGGGGAGTACAAGACCACAAGAAAAAGATAATTTTAAAAGCCTTCTTAGGAACCATCATGAGAGTCAAGCTTTAGAAAGAAAGAAAGCAATTTATCATTGAAGTAAATCACTCAAAAGTCCAAAGTGTTACATGTGTTTGTTGATTGATGATATGGATAAAAAAACATGTTTGATGTATTTTTATTGCGTCCGTGAAGAGATTGGAGATGAAGTTCTCATGCAAATGCATTTGGTTGGTGCTTTGGTATACAGTCGAACTTTAAAGTCCAAGGTTTTCTTCACATATCCCAATGTGCATAATGATCCAACGTAAGTTACTATCATGCATCGAGTTATGCAATCATGCGAGGGTTTTTTGTCACCAATTCTATATTTGTAGCTTGATAATACTAAAGAGAGAATAAAAATTCTATAGTTTTTGGATATTTATGCATGCTTGTTGTTAGACAAGTGTTTCAAAAAGTTAAGGTAAATTTCCTTTTGGTTGGGCACACTCATGATCACATTGATCAAATGTTGAGTATGTTCTCTAAGAGGTTGGCACGTGATAATGCTTTTAAACTTCCAATATTATCTGAGTTGATTTCCAAAGCATATAATCTAAAATCTAAAGTTCAACACCTTACATAGGTTTATGAGTTTAAGCACTTTTGCTTAGTAGGCCTTGATAAGAGTATTAAGGTCTTGGCTCCATTGCACAATATTAATTTCAACTATGTATTCTTGATGAGGAGTCTTGATGACATAACCCTTTTATTTGCAAAGCTGTATTCATGTTCTCTTGGGTGGGAGCCTAAAGGTGGATGCAGATTCTTGTTGCAAGTGCCTAATTTGTGAGTGTATGGTGCAGAACAAACACCATATGAAGATAAAAACAATATGGAAAGATGTGGAAATGTGGTTGATCAAATTAAAAGGTGGATGCATCTTCTATTGAAAAGAAGAGACATATTGAGTGTGTAGAAAAATATGATGGAGAGAAAGATGTATCTTGGTGGGATGACTTTTTCAATCATCAAGAAGAGATTATAAAGAATACGATTGCAGACCATCGGCCAATTGATGTTTCATTCACATGGGATCTTTGTACACAAAGGTCAGTGAACAAAGAGAGATATCAATCACCTCACTTCATTATTTTGAACGTTAGTCTAATATTACTTAGAGAATGATCTTCACATTTTGTGAAAAAGAAGGGAAAAGTAGCTCCAATATTGCTTGCACACATAAACGTATATGTCTACTAAAATCTAACACATAAACGTATATGTCTACTAAAATCTAACAACGAAGCGAGAAAGGGGCTATGTTAGAAAAGAGATTGCTTGATTCCTATGGACTACTTAGCTCACACTCTAAAAGAACTAGAGAACCTATGCGATCACTGAGAGATTCATGATGTGGAGCTTCTGTTATGGAAGGAAAATTCGCTCATAATTTTTAGGAACCACATTTCCCAAAACGTCTGCCATCTAAGTTAAATGACTTATTTGGAATGATTTGGCTGTTTATGAATATGTATTTTCGAAGAGATCTCATGATTTTATCCTTCCATGTCCATGTCTTTTTACAAGGTATTTTGGTGAAGCTTGACTTTCAACAGCAAGTAGAGAAGGCTTGAAAAGGAATAGCTTACACAAAAGCACATCAATGACAAGAATTTGATCTCATGGAAGAACCCATGTTTCATCTTAATCATGTATATATAAAGCATGAGATAGGACGGTCATTTGATTGCAATCCATATAACATACCTTCAGGCCCCATTTTTCCAAAAACGTTGAGTTCAAGCTCGTAATATTACTTCCATTGGCTCACCCTAAATTAATTGGGGATGTGTAGAAAGATCTTTAGAGATAGTTGGTGCATAAACTTGCAAATGCAACAGAATTCTAACACATCTAGACACGCACACACACACACCCCACACACACAAACACACACACACACACACATATATATATATATATATATATATATATATATATATATATATATATATATATATATATATATATATATATATATATATATATATATATATTGTGGGTGTGTGTATCTATATGTATGAATGTATATGTGTGTAAGGAAACTATTGGGAAACTATTACAAGAACCTCAAGAAATAGAGCAACAAAAATATTTAGAGACATTAGAAATAATAGAAGATTTAGAAATGCAGTAAATTCAGGAAGAGGTCGACCTATGTGATGATGTTGTTATACTTTATGGAATAATGAAATAATATATAGATTTTAATACCTTGAGGGTTTTAATGTGATTTGCTTTTCGATTTAGCAGGCGAAGAATCATGAGGGTGTGAACGTGTGTGGGCTTATTCAAATATTTTCGAAGATATTTAGATTATAGTATTTTACTTATTTTTTGTAAAAATAATGGATCGTTTTAGAAAGTGACATTTTGTAAAAGTAGTAGATTGCTCGAAAAACGATGATTTTGTAAATAAAGCAAATTTTCGTAATACATGTATGCAAAGAATAGTAGAGAGATGAAATCTCACAAAAGTACTCAAAGCATAGGAATAGACAAGAGACTTGATACAGATAAGGTAGAACTGATAGCTTGTCGATCAATAGTGTACATGCATTTTATTCTGTTGATTGTCACATAAATGAAGCTGCCCATTTGGGGTGACTGCTGATTGTCAAACCACATACGCCCTTAAAACTCCTTTATGGTGCGAACTGCAGGTACGCTTATCAAGAAAGACTTTTTGTACTTTTGCTCCAAGCGAATCGGAAAAGTTCATTGACCCTCAAGAAATAATGAACTTTTCCTTCATACATCACTTTAATGAACTCTCAAGCAAGCTCTTCTTGAAGTCGTAAAAGTAAGAATAGTATTGGAGGATGCGATTGTTCGCGAATAAATCGTAGAAGCTGTATGCC
Organism: Ceratopteris richardii; assembly: GCA_020310875.1. Classification (NCBI taxonomy): domain Eukaryota; kingdom Viridiplantae; phylum Streptophyta; class Polypodiopsida; order Polypodiales; family Pteridaceae; genus Ceratopteris; species Ceratopteris richardii. The sequence continues at coordinate 118,619,427 of CM035437.1, read as the reverse complement.
CTACGTTTTGTACGTCCATTGTTTGCACTTGGAAATTTCATTGGCTGATCGATGATGAAACATAATTTCGCATGTTGCATAACATCTTTCAGTTCATAGGGTGTCTGGATATGCAGCACATGTCACCACCTCCAAACACCTACAAAAGAACTTGGAATGGTTGAAAATAACATTATTTCTTACGATTTGTGAATCTGTTGAATGCACGTAGACATATGTATTAGAAACGTTAATGCTAGGTACAACATATTTATCGTATATATTTTCGCTAACCAAAATGAAACTCTTAAAGAAAATATTTTGTTCTTCCGTGACTACAGTAGAAATCAAGGTTAACAAAAACTGTGGGAGAATGAAGCTCCATTTTAATCACTCTTAAGAGAACTTTAATCGCTACCCAATCAAACCAAAACCATACGAAATTGATAAATATGGAAGTAGAACTACTTCACATAGCTCAAAATTACACAGATCTAAGAAAAACTTCATAGAAAGAGAGATATGATTCAACACAAATCACTATTTTGTGAGCATCTCAAAGCTTACTAAGAGACTCAACAAGAGACATGTTGAGGCTAAATATGAATATAATTGCTATGCAATCAAACATACATTACATGAAATGGATTCTTAATGAAGCAGAAACAATGGTAGCAGATTAGGCCTATAGAATTCCAAAATTATCTACACACTTTGATAATGACAATATCCTTTCTATTCTTGGGTTTAGCGCTTGATAGGAACCATAACTAGCGACATGATTATGCAATTCTGTTTGCATGGATGGGGAGTACACAATAAGTGATTTAGCTCCGGATTGTTCCAAATAATCTTTTCTGTTGCTTGCAAGTATTCTAATGAGATCATTGAATCAAACTTTCTCTCTCATTCTCTTCAAGACATCTTAAAAGGAACCATTTGATTTTTTTAAGTATACATTGCCTATAACAATATGAAGATTTCTTGTTTTCATCACCTTATGTCCTTTTCTTGAATTCATTTGATGATTTGGTCCATGTGGGAACATACGCACCACCTTTTCAGCCCAATTGGTACAAAAGAATCTTACAACTTAGAGATAAATATCTCCAATAGATCCTACATAGAGCAAAATATATCAATCACCACAATTCACTATTTTCAAGGTTTCTCCAGAAATTCTCAGTGAATGATCCAAGAAATTGGTGTGCCTCTAAGTGAATCTAATGAATATCTACTGAAATAATGATTCAATAAAATGCACTCACAATAGCGATGAAATAAGGATAACAACTCGAGGCTACACAATTCCAATAGTGTATGCATAGACACAAAGGCACATCTCCTTAATGCTTAGACAAAAAGCAAGAAATGGGCTAGCTTAAGCAAGAGGCATGGTTGATTCAACAACATTACTTAATAAAAACTCTACATCAACTAGAAAAACCATTGGATCAATAACGTTTTGTGATACAAAGCTATGTTTATAGAAGCAACGTTTGCCCCTAAAATTTAGGAACCACTTTTCCCAAAAAATGTGCCTCCTAAATTGGAGGCACATTTTTGGGAAAAGTGGTTCCTAAATTTCATTTGTGTACATTTCAATGATCGATTTCAGAGAACGTTCATAGAAAGTGGACTTTTAACAACCCCCCTTAAACATCAGATCTTCATTTTCATCCAAGATCCTTTGTAATAATGCATTGCTTGAGCTTTGAAATCTTCAATCCATCCAAAGCCTTTATAAACATGTAGGAACCGTGGTCCTTGGTACATATGTGATACATTGAAAGTTTAGTTTTAGGTCAAAATTTCCCTTCGAAAGTATTAGTGCCCTTCTCTATGCTTGGTTAGAGCATGGTAGATAGGATTTGATGCTAGATGACTACTAACTATGTTGTCCCATACTATAGTATATGTGTCAAACTGTAGCATGAAATTCATATTCAGCCTCTTCATCAAGATTAGATCAAATGCAAAATGAGCTAAAGCTTTTTGCCTAGACTCAATGGAAGATAAGGACATCATGGGTTGCTTCGTTTTTATTCATAAGATGAATTATCTACCTAGTATGGATAGCTAACCACTTGTACTATTATCTACATTTAGATATACCTAATCCACATCAGAGTCCAATTTTACCTATCTATTATCACTAAACAAGCCCAATAGTCCTTGATTTATAGTAGGCTTATGTATCTTATCATTCTTCTTGCCGTTTGTAAGTGCATAATCCTTGAACTATGCATAAAGTTTGATTGCACTTAGACTCCATAAGTTATGCTGGACCTATTGTACTATAATACAAAAACGAAAAGCAATACGTTGATACAAACGCATATCCTCTATTGGATGTCCATGAGTAGATATTATCTTTATATTAACTTCCACAAGATTCAAAATAGGCTTGCAATGTAGAAGTCAAAACCTCTTACCTTGGTCTAGGATATAATTCCTTCATATAAGCATAATATTGTCTTCTATAAATACAAATTGAATGCCAAGAAAATACCTAAGATGTGTATGGTAAGAGATTCTAGAATCCTTTTGAAGCTTTGCCCTCATTTGTACAATGCATTTTGTATCATTACCCATAACAAGATGATCATGTAAAACTACAAACATGTAAACTATAAGTTCTTCTCTTTATTTGATGAAGAGAGATGGATCTACCTTGCATTGATTGTTTCCACAATTGAAAAGATACACCACTAATATTTAGTTCCATGCCATTGGAGCTTGATTTATGTCCTAAAGTGTGCTCTTCAAGAGACAAACATGATGTGGAGACGTATTATGAACAAAACTTAGTGATTCTATGATGTAAATGTCTTCCTCCGTGTCTCCCTTTAGAAAGAACTTTTTCATCATTGCATCTTCTACTTGCATCCATAGCAATGAGTGTCCAAATGGAACTCATCTCTCGCACATAGTTGAGTGTATCTTGAAACTTGACTTTTAGCACTCCCCCTCAAGCTTCAAATCTTCATTTTAATCCAAGATCCTTCTTAATGAAGCATTATTTGAGCTTTGAAATCTTCAATCCATCGAAAGCCTTTATAAACATGTAAGAACCGTGGCCCTTGGTACATATGTGATATATTGGAAGTTTATTTGAGGTCAAAATTTCCCTTAGAAAGTGGTAGTTCACTTCACTATGCTTGGTTATAGCATGATAGATAAGATTTGATGCTATATGACTTACTACTCATGTTGTCACATAATATAATATATTTGTCAAATTGTAACTTGAACTTCATATTCAACTTCTTAATCCACCTTATCTCAAATGCAACATGAGCTAAATCTTTTTACCTAGAATAAATACAAGATAGGAACACCATGGGTTGCTTCATTGTGATCCATAAGATGAATTTTCTATGTAGCATGGCTAGGCGACCACTTGTACTCCTTTCTACATTTAAACCTAGCTAATCCCTGTTATAGTCAAATTTGACCTATCTATCATCATCAAATGAGTATAATAGTCCATGATTTATAGTACCCTTAAGATATTGTAAGATCCTTCGTAACACTTGTAAGTGTGTATTCCTTGAACTATGCATACATTGTGATAGCACTTAGACTCAATAAGATATGTTGGACCTATTATACCATAATAGAAACAAATTGCAATGGGTTGATACAAACATGCATCCTCTATTGGATGTCCATCAGTACAAATTAACTTTATATTAACTTCCAAGGGATTCAAAATAGGCTTGAAATGTAGAACTCAAAACCTTTGATGACTGTCTAGGATATACTTCCTTCATATAATCATAATACCTTCTTCCCTAAACATGAATTCAATGCCACAAAAATACCTAAATCTCTAAGGTAAGGGATTCTGGAATCTTTGCCAAGCTTGGCCTTCATCTCTACAATGACTTTTTTATAATTACCCATAGTAAGATGATCCACTAAACATACACACCTGTAGACTATAAGTTCTTCTCTTTGTTTAGTGAAGAGAGATGGATCTACCTTGAATTGATTGTTTCCATAGTTGATAAGATACACCACTAATCTTTAGTTCCATGCCCTTGAACCTTGCTTTACATCATAAAGTTCCTTCTTCATCTTACAAACATGATGTGGAGATGTATTATTAACAAAACCTAGTAATTCTTCCATGTAAATCTCTTCTTGCATGTCTCCCTTTAGAAAGGAATTCTTCATCATTGCATCTTGTACTTGCATCCATGGCAATGAGTGTCCCAATGATTCTCATCTCTACAACAGTTGAGTATATCTTCAAAGTTTAGTGCATAAGCTTATGGGAAACCCTTGGCCACCAATCTTCCCTTAAAGCTAGAGACAAATCCATATAACTTCCTCTTAACTTTATACACTCACTTATTACCTACTATGTTCATTTCATCTTTCTTGGGTACTAGATTCCATGCTTGATTTTCCTCTAGTGTGTGAATTTCTTCTTGCATTTTCCTTTTTCATTCCACATACCTATTTGCATCTTCCTAAGAGCTGGGATCATGGAATTGAACTACTTCTCTTATAAATGAATAATGTGTTTTTGTCTAAGAATCACAAATAAACTTTCAAGTGAAGAGTTAACATTATAGGACGTAATCTATTCCAAGTTGAAGGAAAATACATTGTTTGCATTGGAAACCTGATTTCTATCTTTTATTTTCCTCCTCTCTCCATCATGTTTCCTTCATGCTCTTCAAATTTATCACCATCTTCATCCAAATCTATCAATATTTCTTCACCTTTGTTGATATATCATGCCTCATATCTTGATGAATATCTTCCATTCCATACCTATTTACCTCTAAGTTGTAAGCCTTTTTCTACCTTTCTACTTATCTATTTGCTATAATGTTAGTGTTTATAATGGATCTTACCTTACCTTACTGAAGTATGGTGTCTCTTTCATCAATCCACTAGCCTTTATTTTATACATTCTTTCTGTGCATGTAGACATCCATTTTGTTTGAAATTTACATTATTGGTAATGTCTCTTACTCCAATACAAAGAAGAAAAATCGCACTAGAGTTCTTTGAATATACTTTGACAAAAGATGAATTTTGGGTTAAATAGGTATAGAAAATTATACTTATGGAGGTCATTTGTGCTTTATCGTTCCACAAGGGTTGACTTACATCCCCCAACATTCATATCAGCACATCGTTTGATCGAATAAAAAAGGTTAAGTAGGTGTTTTAAGATTTGCATTAACCACAACCCGTTGAAGGTAGCTCACAATACGGTGGAGCTATGCTACTAAAATTCTCAACTTTGCAAGGTATCCATGCAAGGAAATCTTTGAAGTAAGGTAATTCTAGAGCCTCATATACATCATACGTAGGTTGGAGCATTTGTCAACGGCCACGTCAAACAATAGAGAGTAGATCTTAGGGACTTAAAACCTAAACTTAAAACGTTATACAAGGAGAATTATCAATTATGAAAATTTAGAGTCTCTAAATACCCTATGGGCAAGGGCCTATGGGGATTGATTACTGGAAGTGAGCTAAAAACTATTTTGGATATAAACTAATAAAAAAAGAGATAAGGAACTAATTTAATGGAATGGAATACAGGAGATTCTTTATCTTTTCCTAAAACATAATCTCTAGTGTGATAGAGAACATATCTAGCATGTGGATTCAAGCATGAACGTATGGAACAAACTTGAGAGACTATATTTAAAAAGAACTTAAAGAAGGAGGATCCAACTAAATAATGAGCTTAAGAACTTAGGAAAATCTTAGAGAGTAGCATAAATGACCACATATTTAAGGTGAAGGAATTGTGGGATGCATTAAGATCCATTAGAATCCTCCTACATGATGATAATGTTTTGTAAGCATTTACCTTGAATGTTTTGAGGGATGATGAGAAATGAAAATCCTTCACTAATTATATTTATTGTGGGATTTGAACTCATGACCTACCAGCTAGGAGTATGATGGGCTAACCACTTGCTCCAAAAGCCATGGTTGAGGATTACTTCCTAATCCTCCCTCTTAGGGTGTGGTTCAACCATCTCCTGCCAGTTATATCTTGAGTCTAACACTCTCTTCCCCTTCTAGAGATCATTGTCCTCAATGATCAATCCTTGCTCTCCCCTTGGATTGATGTCCTCAACCTCGCACATTCTCTTGAACCATCTTGTCCTCAACCTTGGTCTCTTGAGCCTCACCTTTCGCTTCTTGGCCACTTTGCCTACATACTTGAATTCCTCTCAACCTTGATGTCTTGAGCCTTGCCTTTCCGCTTCTTCACCACTTGCCTACAGACTTGCCTTGCTCTCAACCTTGGTATCTTGAACCTTGCCTTTCCGTTTCTTGGCAACTAGCCTACGAACTTGCCTTGCTCGTCTTGAACCTGGTTCTCACCCATGCTAGGTATCTTGGATCCTCAATCTAGTGTGTCCATTAGAATGCTCGTTTTGAGAGCTTTCCAAGGGTATATAATATGTCAAAATCCGACCTATAGATTAGGAGATACACTCAAATCTTTGTTAAGCTTACCTTTCAAATCCACGCGCGCGCCTTCCATCCAACTTGCCCAAGTCTACTTCCTTAGCTCTGATACCAATTGTGAGAAGTGGAGAATGACATGCCTGGGACTCACCTCCCAGCCTATTTATAGCCCTTGCCTAGTCACCATCTAGAGTTCTCTCTAAGGTTCCTCTACTCATCTGGCCATCATGAGTAGGTGCCTCGTATGAACTCTCTGGCTTTTGGTCTTGGCTATTCCCCGAGCAAGGAACTTCTCGTTCCTCCAAGCATGTACATCTCTGAAAGATAACACTCTCCCTACCTTCTAAAGATCATTTTCCTCAATGATATAGAATGAGCTATAAACCTAGGAATCGAAATATGTGATTCCAAATAATAAGAGTAGAGTGTGCTAGTTGTCTGAAATACTAGATGCTCAAAAAGTAGACAACTAGTCTCTATGCTTTATATCTAGCATTTCCACCAACAAATAGTAGTCCTTGCCTTGGGCATACTATAGGAATCCCTCTGAGGCCCAATGAGTCCATATGTGCGCATCATAAGTACTTGGAATATCCTCGGACTCCCTATGCCCAGACCCTGACCACTAACTTGTGACGACTTGTCACCTGTAGAGACATAGGCAACTTGCCTTTATCTCCCTAAAATACCCACTGATAGCTTGTCATATGGTACAATCCTTCAAAATCACTTACTCCACTGGAGTAATAAAATACTATGCTCATTTAAAATAATTTGACTATATCCAACTCTCTGTGGAAGAATACTAAAAAGAAATAGAAATCTTTTCCAAGTGGTGTTTTATCTCTAAGCTCAAATAAATCTGCTTGATTTACTCACTGAAATGAAATAAAACTAAAGAAAATCTCATCATGATCCAAACTGTGAATCCAAGATGATAATCTATCAACGATCCAGACTATGGACCAAGATATCAATATGTCAATGATCCAAACTATGGACCAAAATATCAATCTCTCACATCCAACTATGGACTAAGATCTCAATTAGTCACATCCCAAACATGGACTAAGATCTCAATCAATCATATCCAAACTATGGATCCAAATCTCAATTTATGATATATAATAATCCAAACTGTGGATCAAAATATCTCTCATACAAAATAAATCCTAATCAACTCTCTAGAACCAAGTCCATTGTGCTAAGTGAAAACGTGCTAAGAAAGTCTAGCAACTAGTGGAACCACCACTGCCTTCTCAATAATAACATGCAAGATGTTCCAAGTGGATGAGACTTGCTTTATCCATGATCATCATCTGATCATGGCTATGATCAAATCATTCCTAACTAGGAATGAGGTGCGTGAAGTAAACTACTGTATTAATCTGGCACTTTTAGATATAATGGGGATCATAATATGAGTCCACCAAATACACTAAAAAATGGTAAGTAGATGTGTGCACACTCATAGCCCACTAGGCTAAGCATCTAGCTCACCTCATACACACTGTATGAACCATGGCCTATTCTCAAGCATACCAAATAAAGTAGTACGTACTCTGTGAATTTCTTCTTAATGCAATTGCCTATTTAGTGTTCTTATGTGCAAACCTTGCCTTTCTGCTTGTAGGCTACTTGCCTCCAGACTTTCCTTGTTTGTGATCACATATAGAGTGACTGTCTCAATTGCCCCTCTGTTGTCTAATAATAAGATGATACCAGAATATCATATAAATGGACTACAAATCATATCAAAATATAATCTCTGAGACTTCTCTCCCATACCATCTGTCCTACACCTAGGTAGAATACAAAGTTTGATGTCCCATGTTGGAGTTTATTGATCTCCAAAGTACAGCTAGAAGTAGGTGAAACCCAACAGGACCTAGTTGACTTTTTCATAAACTTGTATGCACAGACTAGTTTTCTTGCAGAGAAAATTGCTCTTTACTCACTTAGAATTTTCCAAAACTGTTTAACATGCATAAACTAGACTCTAAGAGCTTTCCAAGAAGCTATAGAACACCTCAAATGGATAAATACACCATGAGCTATGACCTCTGCAATATGCATCTTTAATGGAGACCTTGAAACAGAGATGAACCCAAGGACACACATCCGTTGCAGAGACTACTGCTCTTAACTCACAACTCCAATGAATCTTAAACTTTCCACACTACATGTAGACTTTGAGAGATTTCTAACAAGCCAAAGGACACATGATATGGATACATACACAAGGAGATATGACCTCTGCAAGTTTGAGGTTTACTGGAGACCTTCAGCAGGGGGTAAAACTAGAGAACACACACTGCTTGCAGAGGGTACTGCTCTCAGCTCACAAATGCAATGATTATGGAACTTTAGAGGAAGAAAGTAGTGAATAAGAGCTTTCAAATGAGCTATCATACATGTAATTTGGATATATAATGAGGGAGATACAAGCTCTGCAATCGCTGCATACAAAACTACAGCAGCATAGAGATACACGTATGACTCTCTTGGACATCCCACAAGATCACGACTTTTCTTCTCTTTTTATAGCATGGGAAACTAATCTAAAACCTTCCTAATACATCTAAATTTCTGGTAGACACTTGGATGGAGGTATTACATGACTCAAGTGCTCAAATAAGCAAAGTATTGATGGACTTTGAGAACTATCCACATCGACCTTCCACTAGGACACCACTCCAGCTCCCTTGTGACTCACTAATTTGACTCACCATGTTCTAGAACTAACGTGGTATTTTTGCTACATTTTATGAATGATATGAGCCTTCTTGAAGTATTTGAAGACTTCCCAAAGGTATTTACATAATTTGAAACTTGTACCCTACATAAAACAAATGTTCGCAACATTCTCCCCCTCAAGTTTCAAAGGGTATTTCCTTCATGCCAAGAATATAGTTGAATCTTTGAAGCTTTGGTCCATCCAAGGATTTGGTGAAGATATCTGCAACTTCATCCTTTGTTCCCACAAAAGAAACTTTTACTTCATTGTTTATGGCCTTCTCTTGAACATAATGATAGTGAACCTCTATATGCTTTGTTCTAGCATGAAAAACAGGATTTGAGGTCATATGAATGCTGCTCAAGTTATCCCCATATATCAGTGGTACATCAACCTGCACATTCAAGTCATGAAACAACTTTTTAAACCACATAACCTCAGTAGTAGCCAATGCTAAACCTCTATACTCAGCCTCTGTAGAAGATAAAGCAACTGTAGGTTGTTTCTTTGAACTCCATGTTAATGTCTTGTTTCCTACAATTACCACATATCCACTTGTGGATCTTCTGTCATCTTTGCTTCCAGCCCAATCTGCATCACTAAAGACTTTAAGGGTTAGATCAGCATCATGACTATAAAATAATCCTTCGTTCATGGTAGCTTTCAAATACCTAAGCACTCTTTTCGCTGCATGCATATGAGGTACTCTAGGTTCATGCATAAACTGTGACAATACTCCCACTGCATAGCATATATCAGGTCTAGTGTTTGTTGCATAAATCAAAGATCCTACCATGGATCTATATACATTCATATCATGCAACTCATCACCTTCCTTTGCACTCAGCTTTACATTACATTCCATTGGAGTAGAAACAAATTTACATTCCTGCATACCAAACCTTTTAAGCATATCACATATATACTTTCTCTGTATCAACCACATACCTTCATCACTATACACAATTTCAATCTCAAGAAAGTATCTAAGCAAACCAAGATCTGAAATTCTAAATTCCTTTCCCAAATTACCTTTTATCTCATCAATTTCTTTTGCATCATTCCTTGTAATCAACAAGTCATCCACATAAATGCATACATAGACACACATGTCATCTACATGTTTTACATAAAGTGAAGGATCAGCATGACTCGCTGTGTATCCTTGCAGCATAAGATACTTTACCAACCTTGCATTCCATGCCCTTGGCGCCTGCTTAAGACCATACAATGCCTTCTTTAACCTGCATACATGATTAGGACATTTTGCATCCACATAACCATCTGGTTGTGACATATACACTTCTTCATTTAACTCACCATTAAGAAAGGCATTCTTTATATCGAGTTGATATATATTCCACCTTTTACTTGCAGCTAAAGCCAACAAAGTTCTTACCGTTGCAATGTTTGCTACTGGACTAAATGTTTCCTCATAGTCCACTCCTTGAGTTTGATTATATGCTTTTGCTACAAGTCTAGCCTTATATCTTGACACACTACCATCACTATTTCTTTTAATCTTAAAAACCCACTTGCAACCAATTACCTTTTGTTTTGGTGTCTTTGGAACTAAATTCCAAGTCTTGTTATCCTGTAGTGATTCCATTTCTTCTCTCATTGCTTTCTCCCACTTTTCATCTCCTTTTGCCTCATCATAACATGTGGGTTCATTTTCCTGCTCAACTTTTGTCATAAAAGCATAATGAGTATTCATAAAAGATTCATAAGTATACCTTTGAGGCTGCTTACTCACTCTTGAAGTTCTTCTTACCTCCAATGTAGATGCTCTTCCTTTCTTATTAGGAACCTTTGATGATTCTCCATACTCACATACATCACTAATTTCCTCTCCTTCATCATTAACTTCAACAAGTTGGAGTTTACCTTTACTTTTAACACTTGGAGGTGACTCTTGCCTTAATCTTCCATTGAAAGGTGATCCTCTTTCTTCATCCAAACCACTCCTTTCATCATTTAAACTTCCTAATGGCTGAACTATGCATTCATCTCCTTCAACCACACCTTCTTCATTTGCATCCATGACCTGCAAACAATTCTTATCTGCATACCATGAAGTGATTCATCAAAATTTACATCTCTTGACACAACAACCTTATTGGTATGAGGATTATAGCATCTATATCCTCTTTGAGTATCTGCATAACCAATAAATATACATTTTTCTGATTTCACATCAAGTTTAGATCTCACCTCACTAGGTACATGTACATAACATACACAACCAAATACTTTCAAATGACTTACACTTGGTTTCCTTCCATGCCATACCTCATATGGTGTCAAATGATGAACTCCAACAGTCGGAACTCTATTCATAATGTAAACACTTGTGCTAACAGCTTCAACCCAAAAATAATTAGGCAAACACATATCATTAAGCATGCTTCTAGATGCTTCTGCTATGATTCTGTTTCTTCTTTCTGCGACTCCATTTTGTTGTGGAGTATACCTGCATGTAACTTCTCTTTTGATAGCTTCATCATACAAAAATTCAGTAAAAGCTTGAGAGAAATACTCTCCCACTCCATCAGATCTTAGCTTCTTATTATACCTTCCCGTTAGCTTTTCGACATATGATTTGAACTTCTTGAAACAATCAAAGACCTCACTCTTATGTTTCATAAAATACACAAATATCATTCTACTATGATCATCAATGAATGATACATAGTACTTATTACCAACCAAGGATGCCTCTTTAGTAGGTCTCCACACATCTGTGTGTATGAGATCTAGCAAACCATCACGTACATAGCTTGAATGCTTGAAAGGTTGTCTACTCTGCTTACCCATTTGACATGCTTCACAAAGATGCACCATATGTTGCTTAGTAAGATCAGGTAATCCTTCAACAATCCTCTTCTTTGATAGCTCTTTTAACCTGTGTACATTCATGTGTCCAATCCTTTTGTGCCATATATCAAGCTCTGCTATTCGATGCATACCATAAGAGAAATAGTTTGTATGATCTGGGTTTACCTTGAATGTAAACAAGCTACCTTGTTTTTTACCTCTAGAAATTAACCTCCTTTGCTTTGGATCCTCAATGAGGCAACCTGCATGATTAAATCTTATTTGCAAACCTTTTTCTACCATTTGACCAACTGATGTCAAATTCTTAGTGATCGTTGGCACATAAAGTACATCCTTCAAGCAATTTGTCTTGCTCTTATCCTGCATAATGACATCTCCAACTTGCATAATCTTATGTGTTGTATCATCTCCTGTTTCAACATGACCTTTACATGAAGGATCATGCATATTAGAAAACCATGAAGCATCATGAGACATGTGATTAGAACAGCCACTATCTACATACCATACATCGCTATTGCAATTCATCTTAGTTTCTACATTCATCATAAGAAGAGAATCATAATCATCACTTTTACCTTCAACTGCATAATTTCCTTGTTGTTTACCTCTTCTTGAATAGCCTCCTCTTCAATTACCACCTTGATTATTTTCATTTTGATAACAATCTTTGGCATAGTGTCCATACCTTCCACATATATAGCAATTGTTCTTATCTTCACTCCTTTGTCTTTGATTGTAGTTGTAGTAGCCTCTCGTACCTCTAGCACTTGATCTTCCTCTTCCTCTTGTGTTGAAGAAGCCACTTGAAGTCCCTTGATCATCGCTCCTTCTTCCTCGATCTCTATTTGAGCCTCTTCTACCTCTGTTTCCACCTCTTGATGATCCTACATAAAGAGCTTGTCCTTGAGATCCTTTTTTATTTGAAGTAGAACCATTTAAATTCATCTCCTGTGACCATGAGGGCAATAAGTTGATCAAAATCTGGTAATTCTCCTATGAAATAAACTGAAGTAATGAAGGGTTTCCATCTCTCATCATCTTTGAGTCTGTTGAGAGTATGTGCAACCAAGTCGTCGTCCTCCACATGAGCTTGAATTGATCCTAGTTGATCTGCAATCTCTTTAACTTTCAATATGTAATCATTGACCGATGTCCTTATATCTTTCTTTATGTTATTCAAATCATTTTTGAGTTGAATCTTCCTTGCTCTTGTACCTATAGCATACAACCTTTCCAATGCAAGCCAAACATCTCTACTTGTGTCTAGATCTTGTATGTGTCCTACCATTGAATCTTGAATATTTTGTGATAAAAATGAATATAACCCTTTTGTCTCTCTCATTCCAAAGTCTAAACTCACTCAATTATTGCTGATTTGGGTCCTCTGGTAATGTGGGTTTGATATCTGTGCCGTGAATCAACCCATACAAGCCTCTACCTTGCAAGTATGCTGTGATTCTAAACTTCCATGCTTGATAATTGGTCTTATCAAGCTTCTCTATTTGTGCATGTTGGTCTCCCATAATACAAATGCTAAGCTTCCTCCTTTAAGCCTTCTTTCCAATGTGTGTGATGAGAAGAAATTTAATATTTACCTTGTAAATGAGGTATGTGCACCTTTCTTTGCTTGGATGTTGCTTGAGATGCCTCCTTGCGATCTTCTTCTACCTTTGTGTAGTGTTGATGATGAACTACTTCTTTGATAGCTTCAAATTCTTCATCAAGGTATGATAACCTTCTTCAAGCCTCCAAGTACTTGCTCTGATACCACTTTTGGAGTTTATTGATCTCCAAAGTACAGCTAGAAGTATGTGAAACCCAACAGGACCTAGTTGACTTTTTCACAAACTTGTATGCACAGACTAGTTTTCTTGCAGAGAAAACTTCTCTTTAGTCACTTAGAATTTTCCAAAACTGTTTCACACACATAAACTAGACTCTAAGAGCTTTCCAACAAGCTATAGAACACCTCAAATTCATAAATACACAATGCGCTATGACCTCTGCAATATGCAGCTTTAATGGAGACCTTGAAACAGAGATGAACCCGAGGACACACATCACTTGCAGAGACTACTGCTCTTAACGCACAACTCCAATGAATCTTAAACTTTCCAGAATACATGTAAACTTTGCGAGCTTTCTAACAAGCCAAAGAACACATGATTTGGATGCATACACAAGGAGATATGAACTCTGCAAGTTTGAGGTTTAATGAAGACCTTCAGTAGGGGTAAAACTAGAGAACACACACTACTTGCAGAGGGTACTGCTCTCAGCTCACACTTCCAATGATTATAAAAATTTACACGAAGAAAGTAGACAGTAAGAGCTTTCAAATGAGCTATCAGAAATGTAATTTGAATATATAATGAGGGATATAAAAGCTCTGCAATCTTTGCATACAAAACTACAGCAGCATAGAGATACACATATGACTCTCTTGGACATCCCACAAGATCACGACTTTTCTCCTCTTTTTATAGCATGGGAAACTAATCTAAAACCTTCCTAATACATCTAAATTCGTGGTAGACACTTGGATGGAGGTATTACATGACTCAAGTGCTCAAATAAGCAAAGTATTGATGGACTTTGAGAACTAGCCACATCGACCTTCGACTAGGACACCACTGCAGCTCCCTTGTGACTCACTAATTTGACTCACCATGTTCTAGAACTAACGTGGTATTTTTGCTACATTTTATGAATAATATGAGCCTTCTTGAAGTATTTGAAGACTTCCAAAAGGTATTTACATAATTTGAACCTTGTACCCTACATAAAACAAATGTTTGCCACATCCCATACCACCAACTTAATACTCCACAGAGATGCGTGTATGAGATTAAAGTCGAACACTTCTCTCAAAAATGATAAGAATAACTCGGTGAGTACTCACAACCATAAATAATGTAATGAAATCATGAAGTGTAACTCGGTGAGTACTCACAACCATAAATAATGTAATGAAATCATGAAGTGTAACTCGGTGAGTACTCACAACCATAAATAATGTAATGAAATCATGAAGTATTCCTGAAGTGTTTCCTTCCCTCGATGGAAAGAACAGAGTCATTCCTATGACTCTGTGTTAGACTCAAGATATAACCGGCAGGAGATGGTTGAACCACACCCTAAGAGGGAGGATTAGGAAGTAATCATCAACCATGGCTTTTGGGGCAAGTGGTTAGCCCATCATACTCCTAGCTGGTAGGTCACGAGTTCAACATTTATTTAAGGGATACTATAATTGATTTGAAATTACTTGCCATTATGGCTATATACAGATGAGCATAGGTAGAGATGCAATTTGAAAAAGAATGCACAATTTTATCATCGAGGCGATCAAAGGGAAAAATCTAGAACAAGACAAAGAAAAAAAATATATTTGGAGGAAGGAAAGGACATGACCAAGGCACCTTATCACAAAGGGTAGAGGAAGAATAAGATAAAGAGGAGGAATGGAGAAGAAAAGGAAGAAGCAAGATGGAGAAGGATGTTACATATGTGGAAACTTTGGTCATTATGCTAGATATTGCTACCAAGAAGAAAACCAAAGGTCCATGTTCTTTATATAGATAGAAACGTAATTATACTTCTACAACTTAGAAAATGACAATATGTTCAAGATGTATACTAATGATAATTCCAGCAATGTAGATAAGATGTGGTATATTGATACTGGATGTAGCAACCATACGAGTTAAAATTCTGCTTTTTTAGTAATCTACATCCTCTAAAAAATAAAGAACATATATAAATACCTGATGATACAGACTATGTGATATGACATGTTGGAGATGTAGCTCTTGATGAAAACCAAGAAGAAATATGTCTAGAGGAGTTCTTGCATGTACCTAACATAAAAAACAATTTAGCATTTCTAGAGAAAACGATTCAAAAGCTTATCAAGTAAGGTTGAGCAAAGGTGGGTGATTCCTAGAGAGCTCTACGCAAGGGTACCAGGTCATAGAAAGAGGAAGGAAGTTAATTGTATGACACACCAGGATAGACCATATAAACATTCAAAGAATGTACAAAATCGAGTTCAAGAGGCTAGTTCACGAGCAAGATATAAAGCATGTGAATCTTGTCAAATAGTGGAAAAAGCTATGCTTTCATTCAAGAGGAGAGGATATATAAGTCACAATCATTTGCGTTTTTATATAGAAATCTATGGGAGCCATTCGGGAAGAAATCCATTGGAGTTGAAATGTACTTTGTTTCTTTTATTGATGCTTTTACAAGGATGCTTTGGGTTTATTCCATCAAATACAAATTATATATGTTTACATTCTTCAAAGCATTCAAGGAAATCAGTACAAAAGGAGACATGCACATACATTAACAAGCTAATGTTGGATAGAGAAGGAGCCCATTTATCCGATGCGTTTTCACATTATTTATGGGGTCTACACATCAAGAGGTAAATAATATGTAGGTGAGCACCCACAAAAAAGGGGTAATCGATAGAAACAATAGATGCATTGTGGAGATTTCTAGAGTAATGCTTAATGTGATGAATGTACGTAATATGTTTTGGAGTGATGGACAAAATACTATGGTGTACATTATAAATTGGCCATCTTCCTTACAAATCCATGTCTTGAAATTTATCAAGCTTAGAGTGGTAAAAAATATGGTCTTTCACACTTGAAAACATTTTTATGTACTTCTTATGTACATGTGCCAAGTTACTTTGGGCACAAGCTACAGACAAATTTGGAGAAGTGTTTGTTTCTATGATATTGATGTGATCATAAAGTTTATCAATGCTTCTGCTAAAACACAAAGGAATCAAGAAAATCAACACTACAACATATCGAGGGTATACCGAGGCTGCTAGCGAGGAAAATGAACGGGCATAATTTTTTCGCGACGTCGGTGTCACGGTCGGTATGGGCGTCGGAAACATAACGCCAGTATAGTCATCGGTATAGTCATCGGTATGAGTGTCGGTATGAGCGTCGGTATAATCATCGATAATATGGACGCGCATACCGACGCTTATACCGAGGCTTGTACTGGGTGTACCGACGCATATACCGACAACCCTACTAGGCGTACTGACGACCATATCTGCACAATTTTTTTTGGGCAGAGTGTGATGTCTTTTGCTACAGCATGATGTTGTTTAGCAAAAGACAATACACTCTTCCCAACTCTAAACCGAGTACATGTGTTATGTACTCTAATGAAAACCAAAACATGATTTTATATGAGCGAAAATGAAGCATGAATCATGTACAAAAGGTTGTATATTCCATAAATGAAGGATGTACAAGAGTGTGACAAAGCACTTCCATATAGGAATTGAATACAAAATTATGGTACATCATTGCCACATAGGAGTGTAATACAAAATTATGGCAATGTGACAAAGCTGTTCCATATAGGAATCGAATAGTACTAAAGAGAGAGATCAATCAAATCAGCAAATCACATGGAACAAATTTTTAAGAGATTTAGAGATCACCAATCTATAAGAAAATTTTAATTTTTCTAAATCTCAATCGAAGTGGACAAAATCCTTCAGACAACACTCACATGTTACTAAGTGGTCACGCATGAAATTGGTCACACGGATCATGACAATGATTGGTTTGAGCATGCGTAACTCGTGAATGAATGAGTTCGTACTTACTACTATAAAGTCATGGGAAAAAAGAAGAAACATAAACGATCAAGTCATACTCATTACTGGAAAATACAATGTTGCCATCCATGGGCGTGTGAGAGATATAAAGTATTGGGTAGGAAATTGTAAAATGATGCGTAAAAGATACAAGGTAATAGTTCCTAAAAAACGTTAGGATCTTGAATGATAGAAAATCCACCACAAGCAGACCTATAAATGTACTTTGGTTCGTCTTCTCTGTTAGATGCCAAAAGAATTTCTTTGCATTCGTTAAAAACTTTGGTCTCTCAAAATAAATCATTGGAAATTTCATTGATCAACAAGCCTCATATTAATAAGTTTTCAAAGTCCAATTTTCTATTTTGCAAATGTTGCACGTATTCAAATTAGGATCTTCTTTTTCTTGCCTCTGCTAGATTTTATGAAAATCATTTTATATCCATTCTATTTTCCATTCATCCTTTCTATATTGAGTTTATTATCTGCTTCTTTTTCTTTTTATTTTGCATTTTTGCATTTCTTATTTTTCATTTCTTTTTGTATTCTTTTTATTTTTAGGATTTAAGATTATATACGTATATACAAGCTTTTGAAGTTTATAAAAGCACACTTAACTATGGGTATGCAAGGGTTCTATTTATACAAGGATATTAGGGTTAGATGATAGGGTTCTAAGGGTGAATTAAGCTTCCTAGGGTTAGAAGTTAGTTCTTCAAGGGTTTAAGCTTGGATTTCTAAGCTCGAGAGCTCAATGGTTTCTAATCTCAAGGGTTTCTAAACTGAATGGTTCTAGGGCTTTTAAAATCAAGGGTTCCAGGCTTTCTAAACTCAAGAATTCTAGGGTTTCTCATTAGGGTGAGATTTACATGGGGTTTTAGGGTTTCTTTTCAACATACTACCTAGTGATTTTGATGGGTTATGGTATCCCATAAATTATAGTTCGAAGGGCTTGAAGGTTCCTAAGGTTCTCACTTAATTAAGTTTACAAGTAAGGATTAAAAAATGCCTATCTTTAGGGTTGATACTTGCGTTCTGAAGGGTGTAAGAATCAATGGGATTTTTAGAAGTTATGTTATAGGTTTTTAGGGTTTTCTTAGGTAAAAGAGGGCTCATTTACATGTAAAATTCAAAGCTCTCATAGCACATATACTTAAATCACTCAAGCATTTGAACAATATACAACTCTTTTCTTTGTATTATAAACAAATCTCCAAATCAGAATCGATTAGTAAAATAATGAAAAGAAATAATTATTGAGAAATTATTTTTTGATCAATAAAGAGAAAAATAATGAAAAGACATAAGTCTTGAGAAATAATTGATTGAATATTTGCAAGGAATTTCATCTCCACAATCCATTGTACCAAGATCGTTCATTTCAAATCCTTATGTAAGGGGTTGCTTAACCTCTTTAATGATTTCCTAATTCTCACGCACCATAATGAAGTCACCAACATAAATAGCCACAATTTTTATTCCATCATCAACCTTACTTCCATATAATGAGTGATCTTTATGACATATAGAAAACCCAATGGAATTTAAAGAATCAACAATCCTTGATTCCCAAGCACAAGAAACATGATTAATCCCATATAAAGCCTTTCTAAAAACCAAAACATCTTCATGTTTCTTTGAACCCTCATATCCTTTCTGATGTTCCATGTATACTTCTTCCTCCAACTCAATATGTAACATATCATTTTTCGCATTGAGATGGTGCACAATCTATCATTTTACTTTAGCCAATGCGAGATTGCTATAACACTAGTTGTTTTGGCAAAATAACTCTAAGTTTCCTTATAATCAATGCCTGATTTATGTGCATATTTGTTTTCATACAAATCATGATATGTACATGCTTATGCTACCATCAACATTATGCTTTACCTTAAAAACTGAGTTGCAACGTATGGGTTTTTTTCTTGTGGTACTCAGGGTGATTAGGAGATTAAAAATATTTGCTTTGTGGTGCCAAAATTGCGATCTGAGCTCGTTTTGGCCTCTAAACGCACTATCAGAGTGCTTGTGTAGGCTATTTTGTCTTTTTGTGCCAAAGATATATACACGTTTCTTCTCTCTATTTTGTCTACTATAAATGTAACTAGAGTCCACAAGTGCATGTGGAATCTCCTCTACACCCTTAATATCTTCTACTAAAGTCCACTAGTGGTTGGTCTACTCGCCACTCAAGTTAAGTCTTGCTAGAGTGAAGGTAACTCACATTATCTGGAGTTAGAAGGCTCTAGAGTTCTTGGGAAAAATGCTTTCCCCGTGCTACCCCTGGGGGTTGAACCGAAGATCTCCTCCTTCACAACCTTGAAAATTAACTACTAGGCTAAATGGATCACTTTTTTAACAGATCACATGAACTCATGTGTAAGTCTAGTCTCGCAATCTTTGACCATACACATGAGTGACTAGTGCCCAGTTTCAGATTTGTTTGAGCTAGTCAAACCCTTAGACCAACACCTAGTTTATTACATTCTTTCACCTTTTGAAAGATTTTAGTCCTCAAAAATAAATCTATATATAAGAACTCTAGAAAAACCTTGAGCTTCATGTTTTAAAAATAAGAAGCACATGTTTTATCTTTGTGATGGGATCCCTGCCCAAATGATTCAAAGCACTATCTTGCTTTGTATGTTGATGAATTGCTCAAATTACAAAGTAGTGAATGAATAGTAAGGGTGAATATAAACACATGCCTATGCACTTCACTCTATCTTCATGTGTGATCTAGGCACAAACATATGAGATGGATGGATTTAAATTACTAGTCCATTTCTAGGCATAACAGGTCCATGGACTTAGTAACTAAAGCAAGATTCTTATCCCTTACAAGACTTTGAGAACTCTTGATTGAGAAGAATTTGATTTGGAAAACTCGAACTTTGGTTGGCCGAAACATCAAACTTGGATGTTTGTACTATGGTTTACTTTTAACCAATATTTACTTCATTTTTTCACCTAATCAGAGGACTACTTTGTCCTAATGGGCACGCAAATCCTATATAAATTTTAGGAGAAAATTTTCCATTTATTTTGGGTCAAATATAGTATAGCTTGACCAATTTAAATCCAAAATGAAAATCGTCCAACTAAGGACACTTTTGTCAAAGTATTTATCTTTACGTTCTTAGGAATTGTCAAGCTGATAAGCCATTCCTAACCTCTCTTTTCTGGAGGGGACTAAACCATAGAAAGTCATTAGAGTTATGCTAAATAACAAGAAGAAAATACAAATGAATGAGTCAATTGAGCATTATCATTTTTTTAAAGATTGACAGGGTTCTTATACAGAGCATATATCTAGGATGTGAAATTTAGTTTTCTAGTTATAACCAACTAAGCCTGGACTTTTGTAAAAGGAATGAGATACTACATTTGAGTAAAATTCAAAAGATTTGGAAAGTGGAAAGAAGGAACTAAAACTTTTTTCAACCGATGGAAACTCCAAAGATTCATAAACTTATGATGAGTGAAAATCTAGATGACTCAAGTCTTTAAGTACTCAAGGATGTGTTTCAACAAGGTATTGAAGAATTTTTCCTATATTTAAGTGAAATAAACTAGATCCTAAAAACAAGTTAGAGAAAATCTAATAATAAAACCTCAAGATACTAGTGGTATATCCAACATCAATGTGTCGACCCTGAGGTTCTATTCATAAGCTTTTACTCAAATACTGCTTCACTTGAGACTAAGTTCATGCCATCTTTAATCTTTATGAATGCTTACTAGGAATGCAATTATTGTGCATTACTTAGAGTCAAAAGATAAAATTTACCGAGCTACACTAAGAACTTGGTCCTCCGTAGGTCACAAGATTGAATCCGAGTTTGTGCATAGAATAGAAACGTTTATGTTTTGATTCCTGCTTCCAAAATCTCAAATAGAGAAATTTTTTTATTGTGGCGATCTAAAGAGAACAATGATGTTTGCCTAAAGAAGATGGGGATGTACACATAAAGTTCCCCTCCAAAATCATAAGGAAACCAAAATAAAAGTCCTAAGTAAGTCTCCATGGAATCTTGAGGAAGTTGATGAGCCACCAAGGTCACCATGGAATCTTGAGGAAGGTGATGATCCACCAAGTTCACCATGGAAGCTTGCTTGAGCTTTGATACCAATACAAGAGAATGACAAATTACAACCACTAGAACATGCTAGAAAGATGACTCTCCTCCCAAACTTATGCTTATATATATAGCTGCTCAAATCAATGAGGAACATAAATGTAACAAGAGTCCATAAGTGCATGTGCAATCTCTTCTAGTCCATTGATGTCTTCTACTAGATTCCACTAGTAGTTGGTGTACTTTCCACTCAAGTTAAGTCCCACTTGACTCAGTTAACTCAGATTAACTTGAGTTAGATTGCTTTAGAGCTCCTTAGGTAAAACGCTCTCCCCATGGTACCCATGGGTGTTGAACCCAAGACCTCCTTCTTCACGACCTTGAGAATGAACTTGTAGGCTAAGTGGATCCCTTGTTTAAGAGAGTACATGAAGATTTACTTAAGTCTAGTCTTAAGATCTTTGGCCATACACGAGTGATCAAACAATGTCCGATTACAGATCTATCCGAACAAGTCGAGCCCTAGATCGTAGACTTGCTTTATTATCTATTCTTTGATTGATGATGAAAGGCAATGTAAATGCCTTAAAATTTGAGGAGTTAGTCTTTGTTCTCTTGCAAAAAGATAAGTCAGCAGAATAGGTCCATTATGCATGTTGTAGATCAAGCTATCCTCGCCACCCAAGGGCAAAGGTAAATAGATCTCATCTACTAGAAAAGACAATTTGCTAAATCTTTACAATCAAAGAAGGATGAAAAAGACGAGAAGAAAAAAAAAGCAAAAATTGTTTTGCAAGTACTATTATAAAGAGGTGTCCAAAATTGGATCCAAAAGAGGCAAAGAAAAAAGAAGTTAGAACAGTTGTTGTCGAGACCTCTACACCCAAATCAGAGTTTGCAAACCTTGTGTAGAATGAAGAACGTGCATTTACTTTTGTTTGTAGCTATGACCCATCTTCTCATGAATAGTGTATGTTTGCAGTAGACTGAGATGCTAGGTACTTTCATAGTGGGGCAACCAAATATATTATCTTAGAGCATAGCTTCTTCACTTCACTTGAGCATGCTCCTATAGGGAATATTATCACATGCACCCAAAAATCCTCTTATCTTGTCATGGAAGTTGGTAGTATCATTCTCACTATAGTTGACGCTAGTTCCTTTACATTGTTTGATGCTCTATTTGTGCTAGGGATCAAGAAAAATCTATTATCAATTTCAATATTTGCTAAGATCAGCTTGCTTTGTGAAATTTCTTGATCACAAATGTAGAGTTCATGATCTGCCAAATGTCAACATCATAATTGCTTATGGAAGTTTATGTCCTGGGCTGTATAAGCTCATAGATTATGCAAAATATGTGATTGATTCAACATGTGTAGTTCAAGATTCTTAGGCTATGTCAGATGCAAGGCTTTGGCATGCATGCTTTGTTCATGTGAATTTCACTAGTTTGTTATGCCTATAGAAATGTGAAATGGTTTCCTCTTTGCCCAAGCTTGAGGCACGTAGTAAACATGTCTTTGAAGGTTGTATTTTGGGGAGAATGCAACATTTCTCCTTCCCAAAGGATGGCTCAATATGAGCTTACTTAGATATTGAGCTTGTTCATAGTGATGTTGATGATCCTATGCGAACACCTTATTTTGGGAACTACCTTTACTTTCTGACTTTAATTGATGCTTTTTCTAGGCACGCATGAGTATATCCATTGAAAGCAAAGTCGAGAGTGTTCATGTGCTTCAAACAGTTTTTGGTTTTGGCTAAAAACTTCTGAGCATGTTAAATGGGCACCCTCCATTTTGATCAAGGGAGGGAATATATGTCTTCTAATTTTAATGCATTTCTAGATGAATCTAGGATAAAAGATCAATGTGAAGTTTTGTATACACCTAAATAGAATGGGGTTGTTGAAATGAAGAATAGGTTACTCATGGAGATGGAAAGGTGTATGGTCAAGAGTCAAGCTTTACCACATAGTTTCTAGCTTGAGGTTGTTACGTGTGGAGCATATGTACTTAATAGGTAGCCCGCTAAAGCATTATAGTCTATCACTCCATATGATTCTTGGAATGGTCTCAACCCATCTGTTTCTCATATGTATGTCTTTGGTTGTCTGGCATATGCATTAGTGCTTGAACAACAATGTAGAAAATTGGATGATAAAGCAATGAAATGTATTCTTTTTGGTACATTTTTCAAAGCAAAGGCTATTGTCTATATCATCCATAGAATGAATGTATTTTGGTTAGCCATGATGTTATTTTTGAGGAAGATACAATTTAGCCATTACTTTCATGTACTAAAAAGATGTCAATTAGCTCCAATGATTTGTATGACACTTTTCTACCCCTTCTTATAGGTGGAGAGTCTACTACTAGTCCAAATGAGGCAATTTTGCAGCCTTTGTAGGTTCCACATGATGATGCAAATCATTCCACTTTTTATGCAGATTTACATGGTCGTGGGTCAATCTTTTGCGAGCACCATCTTTACTGATAGTTAGAGCACATTGGCAATTGCGAGGAATTCTATGCTCCATGTTCACAGTAAGCACATTGAGGTGCACTATCATTATGTCAAGGAGAGGTTTTGTGCTCGAGAGATCAATTTGGCATATGTGCCCTCACACGAGAACTTTGCAGACCTTTTCAGAAAGGCTCTCTCTAGAGAGAAGTTTGAATCTTTCCATAAAGCTTTGGGATGACTTCCTTTTGTGGATTGATACCACATAGGTTGACACTTCCTTATACATGAGCACTAGTGCCCTCGTCATGAAATCACTCTGAGGAGGAATTTGTTGATATATTTCGATAGTCATGTGTGTGAACACACGAGGACTATCACAAACCTTTTTTCCCGCTTTAGGAGGTTTTTTTTTCCTTGGCTTTTATATATGCCTATAACCCTAATGGGTTACTTATCTTTGTACATTCTCTTGCTAATACATTTATTATGGTGTGTTGTGATCCAAGCTTCTTTTTCTTCCTTCTAGTGCTGCCGTGTTTCCACAAACCTCAAACTCCAAAAAGTTGCTCATCAAGGCTCTTTTTTTCAACCTCTTGTTTCTCCATCCATGCCTTCAACACTTGTAGATGGTCTAATACCAACACATATGTACTGTGTAACGTTTATGGATGTAATCAATGAACTTTGTAGATTGAAAATGCCACACAATCTTCCACTTCATAGGTTTGAGTTGGAACTATTTCTAGGTGAAACATCTTTTCCAATAAGAACTTGAGATTGTGCACTTGCGGTTTCAAAATTTCCTTTGTCATTTTATTCAAGATTACGTCCTTGTTTTCATGAACATAAAAACTTTCCATATCATCGAATATGAACTTCATGAATACTATACTATCTTAAACTTTCCAATCTTTTCAAAGAACTTTGAAATTTTAATGCCTCCTTAGTAGTATCTTTGATCATTTGTTGCTAAATAAGTAACTAAATGTGTTTTTAAGTTGCTTCACGTAAATATGCATGATAAAAGCTGATTGAGATTCATCAATTCTCTTTGATTTTAGTTAACTACGGCAAAACGTTTCTTGATAATATTTGTGCTATTAATATATTCCAAGTTTGATATTTTCGCAGTCCTCTACTGTAGGTTATGATTATCGTAACATGGATACATACATACACACATACATATAAACAATAAGTCATATTCTCTAAAGAAACTCTTTAAAAAGTGTCAATGCGAGAGATGGTTGAGATGAGCACTACACTATTATGTCCCAAGTGTGCGTGTAAAGAAAAATCAAACGTACGAACAAGTAAATCTCACACAAAGTGTGTGTGCGCGCGCGTGTGTGTGTTTATTTATTTGGATGTGAGTTTTACATGTTCGTAAGTTTGATTTTTCTTTACACGCACACTTGGGACATAATAGTGTAGTGCTCATCTGAACCATCTATCGCATTGGCACCTTTTAAAGAGTGTCCTTATAGAATATGACTTATTGTTTGTCACTTGTTTTACACATTGCACAGATGCATAAAACATCTCCATGTCATATCTCAATCAATTTCCATATATTTCATCATTATTTAGAATTTACCTAGGAACTTGAAGAGTGAGACACAATGTTAAGGTTATGGCTGCAACCCTTTGCATGTAGTTTTTACATATCGAGGTTAGAAACATTGTTGATGCATTTTAGAGTGAGAGATTATGCTAGGCATCTTAGGTACACGAATCGCTACAATCATCTAGGCGTCTTAGCTCATGTGCACTATCCATAAGACCCATGCAAACAATATGTAATTGAGAATCCACTAGCATCATTAAAAGTATCCAGATCCCCATTTGTGGGGAAAAAAGATACTCATTCTCTCGCATTGATTCACAAATGAATAAAATCATCAACATCTTTTAATCGAGAACCATTCAATCACTTGAATGCTGCCCCACTATGAGAACAATATGTATTTACCTCATCATCATTTTCCTATAATGTCCATTGACGTATCTACTATGAGAAGAATATGTATTTACATCATCATCCCCTCTCCTATAGTGTGAACATCCGTTGACGTATCTACTACGATGCAATCACGACCACCATGCATGTTTATGGACATTCCGTACCTCCTAAACTCATATTCCTAGTGTTTATCCAAAACCCACCATTTGAAAATAGATTGACTTTGCATGCCTACTATGACTCTAGAGACATGAGGATTCACTTTGTACTCGACCATTGTAATGACATGATCAACAACACAAAGTGTAGTTATCATCAACGACAAGTAATTAATAACTTGTTATCGACGTATAATATTTTTCTCCTTATAGAAGTTTGGATGCAATACATTTTTGCCTTTACAACTATAGTGTGTATTGCAATAATGAGAGTATCCATTGCATTTGTAAATTACATGAGCCACATAAATGTTCTATGTACTCACCTAAGACTTTTTATTCGAGGGTTTGTAGGTGAAGCAGTTTAGTGTTGAGAGTGTGGATCTAATAAGATCATCCACATAAACAATGATAAGAGATAAAACCTGAGAGTGGTTATGGGGACACAAAGTTTTAGTAAAACTCTTTTTGGTGGATAGAAAAAAGAATGGATAAAATCATTAATGAAGTCACCATTAGTCTTCTTCTCTATTCACCAGAAAAGCCAAATTTCTAGCTTTCTCTCTCTAACGTTTCAAACACCTTGATTGAATTTGTGGTGAAGATAGTATTCAATCTTTAGAGATGCGCTACCCATTGCATTTTTCTTCACCCTATCTCATTCACTGTTTGTGGATACCTTCTTGTGAGAATGGTCGATGAGAGTCAAAGGTGCAACATACAAAGGACATATCATGAGATATTTACTTCGTCCCCTTCCTCTCCCCGAGGCTTCTATTTTGTGTTCCATATGCACTATACACTTTGCCTCATTTTTGTTATTTTCTACCTATTTTTTCAATCGATACTCATGGACCATGACCCCATGTCTCTTGTAAAGTCACAAGAGATTATCCTAATAAAGGGAATAGTCTAAGGTGATAGTTTGGTGTTCTTTTCATGGGCATTTGGATGGTAAAAAGAAGATATGATCAATGTATGAGGTGAAAGGTCAATTGCAATGGTGACAACCGCAAGAGGGACACTAAGGAAGATGAGTAGTAGCAACAACTACAAAAGAGAAGATTATGCAATTCTAGAAGAAACCCATGAAGGTGGGTGAGATTCTATTGTAGTAGAGCGTCAAAGAGAGCATTCTACCCTCTGCAAATGGACAATATCACATTTCACAAACATTAGATGTGTGCATTATCGAGAACACAACAAGAGGACAATACTCTCACTTTCTCTTTTGCTTTCAATTATGCAAGAGAGATATGGTGAATAATGTGTGTAATTTGCACCTACAGGCCAAAACTGTCAAACAAAAGAGGAATTCGGCCATTTTTCTCTATCTCTCTTGTTGTGAGAGAAAAGAGAGAGTTTCATCAGAATTTCAAGGAGATGTAGCTTTTCTTGTTCTCCTTCTTACTATGTGTGTGTAGAGACTAAGCACAACTTTTCTTTGTAGTTCTCCTTGCCGAAAAAAATGTCACTTTCCTAGTCTCTCTTCTCTCCAAAGCCAAGGCAACATCAATGTGCTTGTGGCACCTATGAGTATATTTTATTCAATGGTGTGCTCGGTCCGAGTGATGCCCACTTCGAAACTGGTCAAATAACTAAATTTCTAAAGTGAAGGGGTGCACAATATCAACATGCAAAACGATTTGAGTGTTGTATCATTTACCAAGAGTTCAAGTGCTTTCATGAGGGAATCATGCAGATTATAAATGAGTTAGAGTGGATTTCCTTCTAATTAGGAGGAGGATATTAAAATAAAAACATAATATATATCTACTACTCATGATGAAGGTATTGGAAGATGCACCACAAGCTTTGGATGCACCCAGAATGGTCTGTACAATCATATCGAGAAAACTTTAATTAAATGAAATATATGTCCACAAAGCTCCCACACAACATGAAGTGAAGGACTTTTTATAAACACTATGAGAAATTGAAATTCACTATCACAAGTATGCTCAAAAACACACTTCAAAATGATGAGCTACATTAACAATCTTGTCACATAGCATATAAAGAATATAAAGCACATTCAAATCCAACCAAAAGGTTAGGAGGGTGGAAAAGTGTGGTAAAAAGGTTGGGGAGGGTGGGAAAATGTGCACAATATTAATACACGAAATGCTGTATGAGAATTACCTTGATGGCTAAATTTTCCTCTCTATGATGTGAGAAGACATGGTGATACAATCCAAAGATGAGGTTGGTGCTGCAATAACCTGCTCTACACGTGCCAAGTTTCACTCCAAGGATGCTTAGTAAACACCTTGAGCTTGCTAATGATGTAGTTAAACCTCCTTAGTCCTTTGGGAGATCATTCTCTAATTGATTCACCAAAATAGATAACTCGACACAAAACACAATATATATATATATATATATATATATATATATATATATATATATATATATATATATATATATATATATATATATATATATATATATATATATATATATATATATATATATATATATATTGGGATGAGGAGCACTCTAGTATTTAGAGCTCACAGTCACAGTGTGCTAAAAATTGACTAGTGAAACTTTGCACACATTCAATTGAATATGTGATGAATCTAAAGCAACAAATTTGCTTAATTTTAATGGACTATAGTGAGAGAAATCAATTTAGGAACATTCCGGTGTCATCCCAACTTTTCAGGAGTAATCTCCCTGCATACATAGGTCACTTCAAATTGATGTAGCTCATAGAGTAAAGATCCAAATGTGACGAACATTGAGATGAAGCCAATAGACTTATCACTCTATGTGTGTGTGTATATATATATATATATATATATATATATATATATATATATATATATATATATATATATATATATATATATATATATATGTGTGTGTGTGTATATATGTGTGTGTGTGTGTTTTCTTTTTATTTATTTGTACGTATGTGTTCAAGTAAGAAAATTTTGTGTGAGTTTTACATGTTCGTACGTTCGATTTTTCTTTACACGCACACTTCGGACATACTAGTGTAGTGCTCACTCAACCATCTATCGCATTGGCACCTTTTAAAGAGTGTCTTTATAGAATATGACTTATTGTTTGTCACTTGTTTTACGCAGAGTGAGACACAAGAATGTTAAAGATTATGGCTGCAACCCTTTGCATGTAGTTTTAACATATAGAGGTTAGAAACATTGTTGATGCCTTCTAGAGTGAGAGATTATGCTAGGCATCTTAGTTACACGAATCGCTACAATCATCTAGGCATCTTAGCTCGTGTGCACTATCCACAAGACCCATACAAAACAATATGTAATTGAGAATCCACTAGCATCATGAATAGTATCGAGATCCCCATTTGTGGGGAAGGAAAGTGACTCCGCCTTTCGCATTGATTCACAAAGGAATACAATCATCAACATCTTTTAACTTAAAACCATTCAATAACTTGAATGCTGCCCCACTATGAAAAGAATATGTATTTACATCATCATCATTTTCCTATAATATCCGTTGACGTATCTACTATAAGAAGAATATGTATTTAGATCATCATCCCCTCTCCTATAGTGTGAACATCCATTGACGTATCTACTACGATGCAATCATGACCAGCATGCATCTTTACGGACATTTCATACCTCCTAAACTCATATTCCTAGTGTTTATGTAGAACCCAAGATTTGCAAATACATTGACTTTGCATGCCTACTATGACTCTACACACATGAGGATTCACTTTGTACTCGACGATTGTAATGACATGATCAACAACACAAAGTGTTACTATCATCAATGATAACTAAGTAGTAACTTGTTGTCGACGTATAATACTTTTTTCCTTATAGAAGTTAGAAGTTGCATTGAAACCTCACGTACCTAACGATGCATTCATCTACATGGTCGAACTTTGGAGGCAGCATATGTAGCAATAATCCTTACAGAAACATTTTGGGGACGTATGAAATTTGTAGTTAGTTCTCAAAAACACCCGATTCTTTCCAGTTTCTGTCAAACAAAAAGCATTCAATCAAGTTTGAGTTCATCCTTCTTGGTTCTTCTATGCTTATTGTCATGCTCAACTTCGATCATGCTCTTCACACTCAACCAACACG
Source organism: Ceratopteris richardii (assembly GCA_020310875.1). NCBI lineage: Eukaryota > Viridiplantae > Streptophyta > Polypodiopsida > Polypodiales > Pteridaceae > Ceratopteris > Ceratopteris richardii. Next base: position 118,589,013 of record CM035437.1, on the reverse strand, counting down.
AGCAATGTTTGCTAGACACACTAAAGTCAAAAAACATGTGGTCATCCGACTTCCAACACTTTAAATTTCCTTCCATTATTCAATCTTGTATATCTGTTTTGCATAAGAACGACATGGAGGAAGACACAAAGGAGGAGGTATAATCTATGCAATACTTGATCTTGCTCAATTTATCTTCAATAATATTGGAAAATTTTGTTGAGAAGCAATAATTATGTTTGGTGGAGTTAAACCATCCCAAGGAAATATTTGCTTAGCTTTTCTTTTGATTGAAACTAGCGTGAAACATCTCTCGAATTCCTACAAGTTATCGCAATTATAATTCGGGCTAAAAATTGGAATATTTTCTATATACAATTTTGATATCTGTTGTGGTGGAAACCTATCGAGATGCTAATGGCACTATTACATAGAGGATTCTCCTCAAATGAACCATCCATCTCTCTTGCAATTTTTAGTCTTTGGTGAAGAGAAATGAAGTTGCCGTAGAATACAAAATTGTATGACATAGGGTGATGAAAAGAAGAGTGAGTCATAACAAATGAGAACTATGTCAAAAAAAGAGAAACCTCTTGTAAATAATCAAGAGATTTGCATCTTTATATGAAAACCCTTTATACTAGTATACATAGGTTTTCAAAATGAACTAAAAACATCTTTTTCCTTGATATTTTTTATATTTAAAAAAAATATCCGAAATTAAAACAAAAATGTATATTGTAGAATATCTCGATTTGAAAATTGTATATGAAAAATATGGAAGACATTAAGAAATGCATATGGATGAAAAAAAGGTAACATGTTTATGAGGTTGGAATTGAGTTCAGACTCGTATATTTTACAAAACATGAACTACACACCATCTTTTTCAAAGCAATAAAAATTATAAGAGATTTCATATGAAGTAAGAATTGTCTTCATCCATGACTATGCCCTTTTCATGTGATGTATTTGTTTCACTTTTTGACTTTTGTTAACTCTCTTCATCCTCTTATATACTAACAAGAACATTATGTTCGTCCAATTACATACCGACTTCAGCAAGATTAAGCATTGACCTTCTAGTTTCATCTAACTACCTATATCACATATATCAAGAAGTTTATTCTTTATCATATTGATGGTTTCTTTTCTCAAGTGCCCTTTTCTGGTTAAGAATAATTTTTAAACAAGAATATCTACCTCATATATTTTAAGAGTAGATGCACTCTTAATATTATTTTTCCTTCTTGAATCTGTTTGGTTGCCAGTATTGCATGCCATTTCTAAATTGTACTTTCCAATGAATGCATGACTACTTCTAGTATTATATCATTGGAATATCCAAAAGGTTATTATATCCTCATCTACATTCTTTAGTGACATCTAGAACTCTTTCAAGCCGAGATGGTTTGGTAGATCCCTCACCCTTGGCAAGCACTTCAATAAGCATTTCAACATTTATCACCTTCAAATTTTCATGCCATTGTGCATCACACAGTTCTTTCATCCTTGGACCTACAATAAATATTCCTTTTAGATGGTTTTATTTAAATTTGAAGTGTATGTGCATTACATGATTTCTTCACATTCCTTGACATTTGTGTGTTAAAATTCCATGTGAATAGAATGTGAGTTGAACAATATCTTGCAATATTATTCTTTATTATTTTTTCTTCATGCACAAATGATAGCTTATGTTGAGCTCATCAAAGTGGTGTACAGATGGAGCACAAGTGGCCAAGAACATGGCAGTGCAGGTACTACATAAATAGTTTTTTTCATAACAATCTTGTAGGAACTATTAAATGCACGTTGCAAAATGCTTTCTTTGAAGGGGTTTGAAGGATGTTTAAGTGCTATAGAAGGTCCACGTGAGACCTCCCTTATGCAGAAATTTTGTAGAAACTAAGCTCAAGAAGTGGAAAAGAGGAAATGAGGAAGATACACAAGAGATCTAGCTCCACAATAATTCTTTTTTATTTCCATAAAGTCACTATAGGAAAAATTAGGCATTCATTGGTCTTTACATGAGAAGGCTCTTTAGGCAACAATGTAAGGATCAAGATAGATATTCAGAAGTCATGTGACATACTTCAGAAAAATCGAGAGACCATCAAGGAGCATTCTTAGAGATAGACCAAGAGAGAAAGAGCATACTCTACACTATGAGAGCAAGAGAGTGCAAGACACCCACACTTCGACAATGAAGAGAGAGACAAAGTGTGCAAAGAGAGAGAGACAAAGTTGCAAGGAGGTGGAAAAGTATGTAGAGATAGTGGGAAGGGAAAAATAAAAGAGAGAAACCAAGGTGTAAGAAAGTATCATCCCAATGGAGTATGAGTAGAGGATGTATCCACAGCCACCTATCTGATCAACACACTCGCATCAAAATCATTGGATGGGATGACACCTTATGAATCATGGAATGGAAGAAGACCTAGCATTGATCATTATAGGATCTTTGGGTGCATAGCAAATGCACACTTACCTTCACAAATCAGAGGCAAATTAGACACAAAGGCAAAGAAATGCATATTGATTGACTATGACCTTAATGACAAAGGTTATAGGCTATACAATCTAAGCAATAAAGTTTTCATTCTAAGTAGAGATGTTGGTTTTTTTTTTTTAAATATTGGAATGAGGATAATTGTAGGAAAATAAAAATACTCTTTCACCAAGAGGAAGTGTTTCCGACATTGTCAAAGAGAAATGAGCATACACATGAAGAATCAAGTGATTCTGAAGAAGAACAAAAGAATCCAACAATGAAATCATCTCTTGGAACTCCAACGGCACAAATGGATGTCAAAAATGCTTTTCTAAATGGTTGAACTTTAGAGTAGGTATACATGGATCAAACTCCAAGATTTGATGATCAATCATATCATAAATATGTATGCACGTTAATGGAAGTCTTTTATCACTTTAAGCAAGCTCCTAGAGCTTCAAATCATAGCCTTGTCACTTACTTGCAGGATAAAGGTTTTATGGGAAGTAAGGTAGATCCGTCCCTCTTCATTAAGAAACTCAAATTTCATACAACTTTGTGTATATATGGATGGCATAATCATTAGATGTAATGATGCAGATGGAATCAAGAGGATCAAAGCTCATATGAAAGAAGAGTTCAAGATGTCTTCCATGAAGCAACCTACAAATGCTCTTTAATCAACAAAAGTTGAATAAAGAGGACTCGCAAATGCTACACAAGAATCTATGTGGATTAGGACCTTATATTCAGATTTAGGGTTGAATACCTCTACTCCACACATATTTGGGGACAACATTAGTTCATTAAAGCTTGTTGCCAACCCCATCTATCATGATAGGACCAAGCATGTAGAAGTTCATTACCAATATGTCAAGGAAAAGATCATGAGTAAGGAGATACAACTCTCATATGTATCCACACACTAACAATGTGCAGATATGAGGACAAAAGCATTGAATGTAAGCAAGTTGAATAGATTCAGATCCATTATTGGACTATAGAAAGTCATGAAGAAATGAAGACTTAAGGATCTTAGGCTTGAGGAGAGCTGTTGGTACAATTAGCAAGCCTAATTGCTTGGCTAATTGTTCAAGACTACATGGTACTCTAAAGAGATGTATGTGGAATTTTGGGTAAATATCATTCAATTGTCAATGTGAATATAAAGTTGTTTGTGCAATTAAACCCAAGCCCACGTACTTGGTTAACTAGCTTATGCTTAACCTATTGGCATAATCTTTGAAAAGCTTCATATCATCAACCTCTTGTAAAAGTACTTCACATTTATCATTGTAAAAGTGGGCTACACCCACAAGGAGTTAGGAATCTCTCAATTATGTATCACTTGGGTCTTGAGCAATAAGATAATCTATCCGATTTGTTAGCATTCACCTTTTAGGTGAAAGTTTGAATTTGAATTCAAACTTTGGCTCCAAGTTTAACTATAAAAAGAAGATCTAAAAGACCTGCATGTATCTCATGCTTATGAGATCATTTTGGAAAACAATCACTGTGAAGTGAGACCTCACTTCATAGCTCATTCACCTATCACACATTGAGCAATGTATGATTGTCAATGACATTGTATTTGTACATCTTTAATACATATATGATCATTACATTATCATCTCTCTTCTCTATCATTACTCCATGAGAAAAGTGATCTTATCAGAGCTTGTTCTCACTGTGTAGTTGATCATTTGAAATGATTTAAAGCATGATAGAATCCGCATATTGTCTATTACAATCCTATAGATTTTCATTAACATTGACTCTTAGGATCATCAAATATTAGCTTATCGTTACTCAAGGGTCTGATCACTGTTGCAACCCATGAATGTCGGGATGGAGCCGTGACTTGCTAAACATCTTTCTCTCAATGTAGTCCATCGTTTCTCATGAAATCATTCATGATTGATAGCTTACTAAGTTAACTAGAGATCCCCAAAAGGAATGGAAAGCACTCTATGGTCTCAAGCAAGCTCTTAGAGCTTGGAGCCATAGGCTTGTTACTTATTTGGAGGACCAAGGCTTTGTGGCTAGCAAGGTAGATTCTTCTTTGTTTGTTAAGAAGAACAAATTAGAAGTTATCTACTTATGTGTCTATGTAGATGACATCATTATTACAAGGAATGATGCTAATGGCATTAAGCACGTCAAGGCTCAATTTATGAAGGAATTCAAAATCATTGATCTTGGTTTATTAACCTACTTTCTTGGTTTAGAGCCTATGTATACAGATTCAGGTACTCCTATGGAACTCAACCATAAATTGAGTTCACATGAAGGTGAACTACTTGATGATGTTACATGTCACCAACAACTTCTAGGAATTCTCATTTATGCTACTCTAACAAGAGTGGATATTGCCTATGGAGTGAGTACATTGAATCACTTTATGCATGCACCAAGGAAGCCTCATATGGAAGCTACAAAGGGCGTGCTTAAGTATCTAAATGGTAGTTTAATTGAGGGAACACAAGCACTTGCTATCTTAGGAAAGGGGAACTGCAAGTATGGTTGAGCTTTTGGTTCATCAAAACCAAAGCCTCAACCTTCCTCTTCCACTCATTCCTCTATACTTGTTGATTCGTGTCTATGCATATGCAAAGTAAATCTTGAAATATATACCTAAGTTGCTGTTGGTACAAGTCAAGCCTTCACATTTGGCTTGGACATCTACTTTGAAGACTCTACATGAAGCAAGGAGCATAGGAACACTAGCTTATGAGTTATTACCTTTTTACCCATTGTAAAAGTCTATATGACTTGGCGCATTATGCAATCACGCCTAATTGATTGAAAGTCGTGGAAAAGGTTGTTGATTGATTGAGAGAATATCTCAATCAACTTTTTTTAGGTGAAAAATTTTAGGAGATTGATTTGAATTCTAATTCAAGCTCTCACTCAACTCCTATAAAAACTACAAATCAAAAGTCGCAGTAGTTCTTCACTCATCCAGAGGCGTTACTGTATCAATCATTGAGTGTGTGAGGTCTACTCTATAGCCTACACCTCTAAGTACCATTGAGCTATGTTTATCATGCCAATGGAAATGTACATTTACATGATCTAATACAAATATTTACATTCATCATCTCTGTTATTCTCTGAGTGTACCACTTCAACTACTGTCAAGTTCAAAGAGACATATCTCAGTACCTACTGAACCAAATCAAGTGATTCAAAGCTTGATAGATTCAGCTCAAAGCATACTACAAGCATACAAAGTTTGAAGCAACTTGGTTCAGCCAATTTCAAGAAATCGTGGTCCAAGTGCTCACTGTTGCAGTTCTTACAGTAAACGAGTAATTTTCGGTACAAGAACGAAGTAGATCTCGCATAGTAATGCGAAGCTTTGTATGAGAGATAGCTCACTCTATAGCTAGACATCTCTATTTTTAGTTGATCAATCTTTCCGGTGAAAAAGATATCTACACACAGTACAAAGTCTGACCGGAAAGAGGCTGTCTGAACTAGAGGAGTTTTTTCTTAAACTTCAGAAAGAGTTCAGTAAGTTAAGAAAGTTCACGCGTCACTTCCTTACTTCATGTATGTTCACTTGAAGTAATTATAAACAAAATTGAAGTTCATTCCGGTACAATTCCGGTACGATTACGGTATCAGTCCAATGGTAGTCCGGTGAAATTTCAGTGAAATTTTTCCAGTAAAGTTAGAGCATATGTTGAGTGCTAGACTTTGCTAAGCTATTGATTGATTACAGAGAATTTCTGAATCACTCTAACTTAGTTCTTCTTGGCGTGATACCAACTCAATCTTCTGAGTGCATCCAACCATCTCTCCCAACAGTTGCAACCCCGCTTCTTCACATCAAGTTCACAAATGTCAGGAAGGTGAAGATGCTTGGTTCGTGGATCAACGCAACCGCCAAATCTAATGGCGCATGTCGGGTGCTTGGAGCAAGATCAGGTGGTTTATGCTTACTTATAGAATAGATTAATAGTAGTTCCAAACAGCTCTAATTACTTGTTTTTATGTAGGAGCTAATAATATCTAAGATCAATTTATGCTTAACTAGGTGTTAAGGATGTATTCTAAATCATATCCATAAGGTTGTGCAGCAAGAAATCTAGACAAACAATATTCATAAGATAGTGAAACTAGAGTTCGCTAGTAATACAGTCTTTGATAACTCCTCTACTTCTACTTCTTTATTAACCTCATTCTCTTTTGGTTGAAGAGCTCCATTTGCACCACATGCAATGGACTTGTTCTGCCTAGACTGATCTTCTTGCAATAGAACAGAGAGTAAATCCTCAAATGTTAAGGCATTTGGATTGCCTTTCATCATCAAATGAAGAGTAGAAGCAAAACTCTAATATGAATCAAGAAGACCATTTAGAACAATCTGCACAAGTGAATTTTCAAGCAACACTTCATCAACAAAAATCAATTGTTCCTTCAAATCCTTGATCTTTGTCAAAAAACTATTTGTGGAATCTCCTTCATTCATATCACTCTCCAATTATTTTCAAAGGTAAGCAACACAACCCTCATTCCTTTCCTCGTATAAAGTGATAAGTGTATCACAAGCATCCTTAGTTGTTTTGCAAGAGAGAATGTGAGAAATAATGGAACATTTGATAGACAAGGCTGTCAATGCATGTGCCTCAGCATTTCTACCATCCTAATGAGTTTGCTCTGCAGAAGGTGTAGCATGAACTGCAACAGAAATAGGAAAATGAAGAACACCGTCATCTTCAATGTTGTCTGCATCACCTTTATCAACTATCTTTGCATATGTAATAGGAAGTTTTTTAACACCTTTCAAAATATTCCACAATCCTTTTGCAACCAATACATGAAGCCTCATATAAGCCCATAATGGGTAATTGGTACCATCCAACTTATCCACATCAACCAACATGCATAATACATCATTGCTTTTAGCCATGGCCATTAACTAAAATACCCTGATGCAAAAAACAAATAATTGTATCTCAAAACATTGAACAAGAATACCCTGTCAAGTTCTACAAAACTTGTAGCAGACTCCAAGATGCTGATACTAGCGAACAAAAACGTGTACATATCTTTGGCACATACACATCACTACCTAAATATATCAACATGTTTTCCTTAATATATAAAGCCGAGAAAGATTCCTTAGATCTTGAAATTAGAAATACATTTCCTAAAGATTCGAAGTATTGGAGATATGAATGAAGCTCAAAGAAGGATCAAACAACTTGGAATATGATATGCACTGACATATAATTGGTAGACTATGAGACATGAGGTAGACATTGTTGCTTTGACAAAGCAATGATGGATTGTCTTTTATGATATTCCTGCCAAAATATAGGCTAGAGAGACAAGTGTGAGTAATGTGACTACGACTCCCAATTGTGTCTAAATCAATTTGTATGTGAATGTGTGTGTATAATTGAGTGAAAATCTATTGTGATTGTTTGAATGAAAATTCATTCTTACTTCTTTCAAAAGTATATGTATGTATATGTGAGTATATAATTTTGAGTCAAAATCTATTGTTATTGTTTGACTTGGAATCGATTCTTACTTTTGCCTTTACATGCTGCAAACGGACACACTTTCTTGATCATCCATTGCTAATGTGGCTATTGGAGTGAAGTGCAGAGCACACATGAATATGATAGGAGATTATTTGCAATCTATCATATAGAGGAGATCATTCACAGTGATGATAAAGTGGTTCAAAGATAATGGAGAAAGGAGATGAAATTTAACAATGATCTTGAAAAAGAGTTTTGTATAAGGAAAGAGGAAAATAGTGTTCCCTTGGTTTGTAAAACATTGAATAAGGTATTCAAGTATGTATAGAAATTTGAATTACATGCATAAATATTTTTCTAATGGAAATATGCGAGTGCAAAACATTTTTCTCACTACAACATACCAAGCGTATACCCAGGCTTCTACTAAGGTAAATGAACGGGCGCGATTTTTCCCTGACATCGGCGTAAGGGTCGGTTTAAGCGTCGAAACCAAAGTGTTGGTATAAGCATCGGTATATGCGTCGGTATAAGCATCGGTATGTGCGTCGGTATAAGTGTCGGTATATGCGTCGATATAAGCGATGGTATAAGCATCGGTATCCCCCTAGGCAAAATAGTCGATGTAAGCATCGGTAGGTGCCTGGGGATACCGACGCTAATACCATCGCCTATACCAGCGACCATATCTGCAAAATGTTTTTGGGCAGAGTGTGTTGTCTCTTGCTACAGCAACATTCCCATCTTGTTTTGTAGCAAAAGAAAATCCACTCTGCCCAAGAAAAACCCAAGAACATGTGACATGTATAACAGTCAACAAGAAAATGATTTGATAAAGCAAAACGTACTTTCAAATACAAAAGACATGAGCAAAATGAATCATGAATCGTGTACAAAGAAATGAGACACATTAACATGATATTTATAAACAACAACTAGAACACATGTATATGTGTGTTGTCTGCCTATGTATATACATGTGTATCTGTATACATAGGCAAAACATACTTTCAAATACAAAAAACATGAGCAAAATGAATCATGAATCGTGTACAAAGAAATGAGACACATTAACATGATATTTATAAACAACAACTAGAACACATGTATATGTGTGTTGGCTGCCTATGTATATACATGTGTATGTGCATATGTATTATCTGTGTATATATGTATATGTATAAATATTTATCTGCATGCATAAAAACCCTAAAACCCTAATCCTAAAGACTTAGACCTAAAAAATGTGTATGTGTGTATTCTTGTGTATATATATGTGCATGTGAATATATATATGTGTATGTGTGTGTATGCATATGTGTATCTATGTAAAAATCCTAAAACCCTAATTCTAAAGACCTAGACCTAAGACATGTATATGTGTGTATGTGTGTATGCACGTGTATATATATGTGTATGTGTATATGTATTATGTGTTTATATGTGTATATGTGTGTATGCATGTGTGTATATATGTAAAAGCCAGAAACCCTAATCCTAAAACATGCATATATATATATATATATATATATATATATATATATATATATATATATATATATTATATATATATATATATATATATATATATATATATATATATATATATATATATATATATATATATATATATATATATATATATATATATATATATATATGTGTGTGTGTGTGTGTGTGTGTGTGTGTGTATGCATGTGTGTGCGTGTGACTCTCTCTCTCTCTATGTGTATGTGTGTATGTATGTATGTATGTATGTATGTATGTATGTATGTATGTATGTATGTATGTATGTGTGTGTGTATGTATGTATGTATGCATGCATGTGTGTGTATGTATGTATGTCTGTGTGTGTATATGTGTATGCATATACCTAGACACATATACACATATGTGTGTATATGTGTATATGTGTGTTTGCATGTATGTATGTAAAATCCAAAAATACTAATCCTAAAAAGCTAACCCTAAAACATGCATATGTGTGTATATGTGTATGTATATATGATGTGTGTGTATGTGTATGTGTATGTGTATGTGTATGTGTGTATATGTGTATGCATGTCTATATGTGTGCATGTGTGTATGTATTATGTGTGTATATGCGTAAAAGTCAAAAACCTTAATCTTAAAACCCTTATCCTAAAACGTGTATATGTGTGTTTATGTGGATGTATATGTGATGTGTGTGTGTATGTGTATGTGCATGTATACATGTGTGTGTACACGTGTTTGCATGTATATGTGTGTGTATGTATGTATGCATATGCATATGCTATGCATATGTGTATGTAATATGTATGCATCTGTGTGTATGTATCTCTATGTCTCTCTCTTTTTCTATATCTATCTCTCTCTTTATCTCTCTCTCTCTTTCATCTCTCTCTCTGACTCTTTCTCTCTCTCACCCTCTCTTATTCTCTCTCTCTCTCTCTCTCTCTCTTTGTCTCTCTCTCTCTCTCTCTCTCTCTCTCCCTCTCTCTCTCTCTCTCTCCCTCCCTCTCTCTCCCTCCCTCTCTCTCTCTCTCTCTTTCTCTCTATCTCTATTTATAATAAAGAACAAAACAATCACTTACATCGATGTAATTCTTTTGAAGGCTCTCATTAAAGCCCAATTGACATCATCTCTTGTCAAATTCCAAAGAATCAATGCCAAAAATCTCTTGCAAAACAAAAGAAAAGAGAAATTCAAAAACCCTAACCCTAAAACATGTATATGTGTGTATGTGTGTATATATATGTGATGTGTGTGTGTATGTGTATGTGCATGTATGCATGTGTGTATACATATATGAGTGTGTATATATATGTGTGTGTGTATGTAATATGCATGTGTGTATGCATGTATGTGTGTGTGTACATGCATATGTGTGTGTATGTATGTATGCATATGCATGTGTGTATGCACATATGTGTGTGTAGACATATGTGAGTGTGTATGTAATATGAATGTGTGTATGTATGTATGTATGTGTGTGTGTACATGCAAATATGTGTGTATGTATGTATGCATATGCATGTGTGTATGTATACATGTGTGTGTGTACATGTGTGTATGTATATGTGTGTATACATGTATGTATGTATGTGAGTATGAGTATAAATAAGTGTGTGTATGTATATGCATGTGTGTATGTAATATGCATGTATGTATGTATATCTGTGTATGCATGTGTGTATGTAATATGTATGTGTATGTATATGCAGGTGTGTATGTAATATGTATGTGAGTGTGTATGTAATATGCATGTGTGTATGTAATATGTATGTCAGTATGTATATGCATATGTGTGTGTATGTATGTATGCATCTCTCTCTCTATCTCATTCTCTTTCTATTTCATCTCTCTCTCTTTAATCTCTCTCTCTCTTTCACTCTCTCTCTATCTTTCTCTTCCATCTCTCTCTCTTTCTCTCTCTCTGACTCTCTCTTTATCTCTCTCTCTCTATATGTTTCTCTAGATCTCTCTCTTTCTTTCATCTCTCTCTCTCTATCTCACTCTATATCAATTGAAAACAAAACAATCACTTACATAGATGTAATTATTTGGAGCATTGTTGTCAAAGAACTGATGCCAAAAAGCTCCTTCATAACAAAAGAGAAGAGAAATTAGAAAAGGGAAAACACAAAGAAAGAGAAAGGGTGCTACAGTATGCGCGATACTTACCATTTTTTCAGATCTAGAGAAATAGAGATGTAGAGAAAATCACTTACATCGATGTAATTGTTTGGAGCATTGCCGTCAAAGTCCAGCTAATGTTGTCCTTCATCGAATTCCAAAGAACTCATGCCAAAAAGCTCTTGCAACATGAAAGAGAAGAGAAATTAGAAAAGGGAAAACACAAAGAAAGAGAACGGGCGCTACAGTATTGTGATACTTACCAAAATTTCATATGATCTAGAGAAATAGAGATGTAGAGAAAGAGAGAGAGAGAGTTAGAAAGACAGAGAGAAAGAGAGAGATGTGTGTACACAATACGCTCAGAATGTAGTTCGCGTGCACAAACTCGAACACTAGGAAACTTTGGTTCAAAATGCAAATAAATGTCGAATTTTTGCTCTCGGGTCCAGTTAAAAACATTGCCTCGGTACATGCGTCGGTATGAGCATTGGTATAAGCGTCGGTATAAGCCTCGGTATAAGTGTTGGTATAACCATTGGTAATTTACAATAGAGTATTGAGGCCTATACCGATGCTCATACCAACGTCGAGTATGCCGACGATTAAATGACAGTCGATATTGCATCCGTGGCTTTTCAAGCATTTTCAATGGTTATACCGATGCCGAGGCGTGACCGTTGGTATGCCCCTCATATGTTTTAGTGTCTTCATTCAAATATTTATATTGTTGATATTACAAACTTTAGTCTCATCATGTGGCGGCTGTTTTCCATTCACCATTTCTTTTACAAGAGTGACACAACTTGCACGCATGAGGAGGAAGCTGACGGACATGCAAAAAGAGGTAGTTTTGCATGACAAATATATGGTTACTCCTGAGTTGAGGAGCATGGGGAATGACAAGGTGATCCAGGAAGGTTAGATACCACAAATGGAAGGAAGCGCTGCGGCTTATAAAGGAGAAGGAGATCTCACGCATGAGGGAGGCCATTATCATGTACAAATGGGGCTACAAAATTTCTGAGAGAGGGAAAAAGAAATATGTCCGGTTGTGTTAGGAAACGAAGAGCCATATAGCAACATAGCTGGTGATTCTGTTACAAATCCTGATCACCGTTGTTTCTGTTAAACACCAGAATATTTTCAATCCCTCCAGCCAGAAAGATACTTCAGGTGCACATATCCATAGTGAATTATACAACAGAAAAGAGCAGTAGACGTGCGTTGGAGACAAGGGAGAAGGTGGCTACTATCGGAGGGGGCAGGAGAAGAAAGAGAAGAGACAGCAGGAGCTGCAAGCTATGGAAGGACTTTGCACGTAAAGGAGGAGGAGCAACATTCTTATAGGCAAGCTATTCGAGAATCTCACATCGAGGATGACCACACACTCTATTTGATTTACTAAAGGTAACCATCTGAAGTGGAAATTATCTGAGGATTTGACTTTGACGCATGCTGAGAAGAATTTTGAATGCATGTGACCAGCTCTTGCGCTAAATATACTTAATATAATTGATGCTCAATATGACTACTTCTGGTGCTATAATCTCCAAATAAAGCCTTCACTTTATGACTATTCTCCGATGTACCTATGACGGATGACGCAAAATGATTGAAATTCTAACCGTGCGCAACCTTTTGATTTATACTATGCCTTGCAGATATCTGACAATGATTACAACTATTTTTTGATGATATGAAATGAGAACAGAGACTGCGAAGCTTCCCATGCATCTGTCAATGCTCTGTTCTGGTGATCATATGGTGTTTCTAATATAGTTTTTCTGTCAATTATGGTGATTGTACAATGTTTCTAATGCTTTAAAACTCTGTGAATATAACTTTCCTATAATATTAATTGTTCAAAACATTAAATTTACAACTGAAGATTGTACAGCACACGAATCTGAGCTTTTGTTGAAGGATTGTTGGATAGACATCTTCTCATTGTTCCCATGTAGTACTATATCTGACAGTGAAGCCAATCGATTGAAACTCCAGTGTGGCATGACTTCTTATACTGTACCTAGAGCACATAAACTGTTTTTACAGTTTAGTTTTTTTAAAGTAAATCCTCTTAGCAATCAAATGAATGCATACTGGTCCAGTAAAGGAATGTTTTATGTGCACAAGAAAGTAAAAAAAATTGTTGCGATCTGTATCTAGAGCTTTTAGCAGGAACTAAACTCCCAATTCTCTTGTTTTTGTTTCTTTTGGTGTCTTATTACTCTTGCAATCGATTCTACGAAATAATCTCGCTTTTCTGACTGATGTAGTTATTATAAGACTATGAATCACATGCTCTTCTAATATGACTGAAGAATTATTTTAGATCATAACGCTAGGAACTTTTAAGTTTTCTTGGAAAAATCTTTCATCCTTTTTATGGCAGATGTCCTTTTGGTTGGTCAAAGAGTCCAAGAAAATCGGTATAGCATTGATTTCTAGTTTTACGAATACTGTAAATTGCAGATATACGTAGATGTGAACAAACGTGATTTGTTTTGAAAATGATATGACAATCTCTGAATAAAACGATCAGTTTTGCAAGTTGCATTGTGCTTATATATGTAATGAATATTGCCTATTGGTTTTCCATTAAACGACTAAGTACGTAAGTGGTTTTTATGTTTTGTCTTCCCAAACATTAGAGGCAATGCTTCGAGAGTGAAATGCATCTGAGTTAGTGTATTGATGACATGCATTATGTAATTCGAAAGCTAAAGGGAAAGAGCTAGTATGAGACAGTGTAGAAGCATGATTATGATTCTATAATTGAAATGATCAAACATCAATTCATGAATGTTGAAAGCGATTTTAGGTTTTCCTACTAAAAGTGCAGTGGTTTGTTTTCTTTTTTACTTCATATGCATAAAACTCATCAAAGTGGCAACTTTATTATATATGTAAACTCATGCATTGCTTTGCTTCTATTTGATTTCAATAGGTTTGTAACTCAAGGATTACGGTCCCATCTTTCTAATAATTGCATCTTTTGAAATTGACTAAGCACCATAGGGCGAACTTGATAATAAAGAAAGAAACGAGTTAATAGATGACTTTTAATTACGACTTGATTCACATTGATTTGGTTGACTAATTGACCAAATTCAATTTATGATTTGCAAGGAGATTGCATGTTTTTTCAAGATCTTTTATTTAGATGACAAGTTTGATCTTGAACTAATCACTTTTCCTTGAACCTACATCATATCCGAGATCGCTACAAGCACCTGGCATGCACAGTAATTCTGCGTTTGCCTTGATCCACCAGCCATTGTGAATCGCTTCCACATTTGAACCCAACGTGAATCACCACGGCCCGGCAATCTCAGGTAATATATGTTTGAATTTCTATTATTAAAATAAGCATGTTGTTATGGGAGTTTTTTTATTTTCTCCCTCATCAAAAAAATAAATTATCAACGGGAGTTTTTTTATTTCCTCCCTCATCGAGAAAATAAATTTTGAACAAGGGTTTTTTTCTTTCTCCCTCATCAAAAAAGTAAATTATGGATGGGAGTTTTTCTACTTTGTCCCTCAACAAAAAGGTGGATTATGATTTAATTAATTTGAAGTTTGAAACAAGTACTAATTTAAGGAGAAATTGAATTAATGAGTTTTTATAGACATGATTAATTTGATGATTATATTACAGTAATCATCTTTATGAGTTTTTGATAACATGTATTAATTAAAAGCTAATTCAAGATCTTGAGTTTAAATGGTTTGTATGGAAGACAACTACTTTGCATTGTATATTTATGTTCTATGGAAAATGTTTTTTGTCTTAAAGAAAAGTTCATTTATGTATTGTATATACACATTCTTTTCTTTTGACAATTGATACTTTTCATCTTTTAGTATGTTTAATAAAGTCCAGGAAGTGATTGTGAGAAGATGATGCAGATGAAGAAAAGTACAAGGAGTCAAAACACGTTTTAGAAAGCATTGAGAGTAAGTTGCTTTGATTAGAAATCATGAGAACCATTTTCTTATTTGCACCATGATTTTATAATTGCATCTAGAGTATGCATGCTTCAAAATGTATGTGCACATATTCATGCCCATAGGTGCACGTCCAGTTGCACAATCAACAGAATTATAATTGCCTTTGCATGATGCAATCAATTAAGTTTATATGGTGAGTGGAAAGCCTCTACATCGAAATCCAATTACTCTATCTATGAACCATTTGTTTTCCTAATGCATGAAGAGTATGCGTGGTAGGGTCTCATTTCATGACCTTGCATCAAGGCAAAATGATTTTTCTCCATGCACTATGAGTGATTTTGAAAGGATTAATGTATGTCCACATTGATTGTCTGCAAGTGAGAGCACCAGCTTTGACATCCAGTGCCAGTTCCTTCTAAACTACACCATACTTGTTTATACATGCATTTTAAAAGTATGCATTTTATAGGGCTAACTACACGGCCTTGCATAGGCACTTCTTTTTTTAAACCCATGCACATGCCATATGTTATGAAGCTGATCATTAATTTTGGAAGTAGAAAATAGGTCTTGGTTGGTGCATCTGGAGGAAGCACAGGTTTGGTGGGGGTGAGTGTCGTAGAGATTCTTATCTCTAGTTTTGCCTTTGCATGCTGCAAACCGACACACTTTCTTGATCATCCATTGCTAATGTGGCTATTGGAGTGAAGTGCAAAGCAGACATGAATATGATAGGATATCATACAGAGGAGATCATTCATAGTGATGATAAAGCAGTTCAAAGATAATGGAGAAAGGAGATGAAATTTAACAATGATCTTGAAAAGGAGTTTTGTATAAGGAAAGAGGAAAATAGTGTTCCCTTGGTTTGTAAAACATTGAATAAGGTTGTCAAGTATGTATACAAATTTGAATTACACGCATAAATATTCTTCAAATGAAAATATGGGAATGCAAACCATTTTTCTTCATTCAAATATTTATATTACTGATATTACAACCTTTAGTCTCATCATGTGGTGGTTGTTTCCCATTCACCGTTTGTTTCACAAGAATGATACAACTTATGCACATGAGGAGGAAGCTGATGGACATGCAGAAAGAGGCAGTTTTGCATGACAAAGATGTGGTCACTCTTGAGTTTAGGAGCATGGGGAATGACGAGGTGATCCAGGAAGGTTAAATACCACAAGTGGAAGGAAGGGCTGCAACTTATAAAGGAGAAGGGGATTTCATGCATGAGGGAGGCCATTATCATGTACAAATGGGGCTGCAGAATTTTAGAGAGAGGGAAAAAGGAATAGCTCCGATTGTGTTAGCAAACGAACAACCATATAGCAACATAGCTGATGATTCTGTTACAAATCCTGATCGCCGTTGTTTCTGTGAAATAACAGAATATTTTTGATCCCTCCTGCTAGGAAGATACTTCAGGGGCACATACCCATAGTGATTTATACAACAGGGAAGAGCGAGATGTGCGCTGGAGATAGGGGAGAAGGTGGCTGCTGACGGAGGGGGGTAGGAGAAGAAAGAGAAGAGACAACAGGAGCTGCGAGCTTTCGAAGGACTTTGCACGCAAAGGAGGAGGAGCAACGTTGTTATAGGCAAACTATTCGAGAATCTGACATCGAGGACGACGGTACACTCTGTTTGGTTTACTGAAGGTAACCATCTGAAGTGGAAATTATCTGAGGATTTGAGTTTGACGCATGCTGAGAAGAATTTTGAATGCATGTGATCGGCTCTTGCGCTAATCATCCTTAATATAATTGATGGTCAATATGACAACTTGTGGCTCTGTAATCTCCAAATAAAGACAGCGTAAAGCCTTCGCTGTCTGACTATGCTTTGATGTACCTATGACGGATGATGCACAATGATTGAAATTCTAACCATGCGCAACCTTTTGATTTATACTATGCCTTGTAGATACCTAACCATGATTACGACTATTTACTATTGATATGACATGAGAACAGAGACTCAGAAGCTTCCGATGCATCTGTCAATGCTCTATTCTGGTGATCGTATGGTGTTTCTAATATAGTTTTTCCATCAATTATGGTGATCGTATAATGTTTCTAATGCTTTAAAACTCTATGCACATCATTGTCCTACAATATTAATTGTTCAAAACATTAAATTTGCAACTGAAGATTGTACAGCACATCAATCTGAGCTTTGCTGAAGGATTTTTCGATAGAAATCTTCTCATTGTTCCCATGTAGTACTATATCTGACAGTGAAGGCAATCAATTGAAACTCCACTACGGCAGGACTTTTTATACTATACCTAGAGCGCATAAATTGTTTTTACAGTTTAGTTTTTTTTTAAGTTAATCCCCTTAGCAATCGAATGAATGGATACTGTTCCAGTAAAGGAATGCTTTATGCGCACAAGAAAGAAAAAGAAATCATTGTGATCTGTATCTCGAGCTTTCAGCAGGAATTAAACTCCCAATTCTCTTGTTGTCGTTTTTTTTTGGCGTCTTACTCTTGCAATCGGTTTTGCGAAATAATCTCGTTTTTCTAACCGATGTAGTTATTATAAGACTATTATCACATGCTCTTCTGATATGACTAAAGAATTATTTTAGATCATAACGCTAGGAATTTTTAAGTTTTCTTGGAAAAATCTTTCATCCTTTTCATGGCAGATGTCCTTTTGGTTGCTCAAAGATTCCAGGAAAATCGGTATAGCATTGATTTCTAGTTCTGCGAATACTGTAAATTGCAGATATACGTAGATGTGAACAACGGTGATTTGTTTTGAAAATGATATGACAATATTGATAAACAAAAATCTCTCTGAATAAAAGGATCAGTCCTGCAAGTTGCATTGTACTGATATATGTAATGAAATTTGCGTATTGGCTTACCATTAAATGACTAAGTACATAAGTGGTTTTTATGTTTTGTCTTCCCAAACATTGAGGAAATGCTTCGACAGTGAATGCATCTGAGTTAGTCTATTGATGCCATGCATTCTTTAACTCGAAAGCTAAAGCGAAAGAGCTAGTATGAGACAGTGTAGAAGCATGATTGGATTCTATACTTGAATTGATCAAACATCATTTCATAAATGTTGAAAGCGATTTTAGGTTTGCCTACTAAAAGTGCAGTGGTTTGTTTTGTTTTTGACGTCATATGCATAAAACTCATCAAAGTGGCAACTTTATTATATGTGTAAACTCACGCATTGCTTTGCTTCTATTTGATTTCAATAGGTTTGTAACTCAAGGATTACGGTCCCATCTTTCTAATAATTGCATCTTTGGAATTGACTAAGCACCATAGAGCGAACTTGATAATAAAGAAAGAAACGAGTTAATAGATGACTTTTAATTACGACTTGATTCACATTGATTTGGTTGATTAATTGACCCAATTCGATTTATGATTTGCAAGGAGATTGCATGTTTTTTTAAGAGCTTTTATTTAGATGACAAGTTTTGATCTTGAACTGATCACTTGTTCTTGAACCTACATCGCACCTGAGATCGCTACAAGCACCCGCCGTGCACCGTTAGCGAGACGGTTGACTTGATCCACCAACCGTCATGAATCGCTTCCACAACATATAGAGGTGAAACAATGGAGATTCAAGAAATAACTATGAGAGTGCTTTTAGTAACATCTTCAAGTAGTAGTTCTGAATGACATTGGAGTGCCAATGACTTGATATACATTTTTTGTAATATGCATTTGTTACATGTTCCAACCAAGATAGCTTCTATAGATGCACAAAAAAACGTTTGGAGAATTTCAAAGTCATGAAAGTTTAACAAGTGCTTCAAGAAGCAATCATGAAGTAGACAAGATCACAATGATGGTTCAAACATGGGAGAAATGGATTATATGGTACCTGTAAGAGATGATGATATTCAAAATGAAGAAAATGATGTATTCTAAATACTGAAATTAGATTCAATTTCAAAAATGATTTCTTCATCATAAAGTGATGATTCTAAATACTACAAGAAATCACTTGTCTATTTAGTGTTTTATTAATTTCATAATGCATTGGTGTTCAACCAATCAAAAGATGATCATGTTTGTGATATTCTTCCATATCTATTCTCATATGCATTGAGAGATATTTGTAAACTTTTCACTTGTTTTTGTAAAGCGTGAATTCTCTTTTATTGATCATCAATTGATCATGATAAACATAGAATTATTAATCCTTGAACATATAACTTTTCTCCTTGTGATGATAAATCATGAATAAGATTATGTTCTTAGCTCCTTTTGAGGATAAGGGTTTTGGTAACTTAATTATAAAATTTTGCACGCTTTTGAGGATAGCCCAAACATATAGTTGCATTTTTTGGGAGGATCATCCCAATCTACACGTTGGTGAAGGATATCTTATACAAAAACTTTTTGAATTAAATACAATATTATTTTATTATTTTTTGGTATAAATATTTCAACTTGAACAAAGCATCTAAGTAAAGTTTGGGAGAATGTTTTATGTTATAAGTTGGAAAGCTTTAATGGCATTTTAAATTTTGCTCTCCCTATAACTTAAAAGAGAACATCATAAAAGAAAACGGTTCAAACATAGCTTTTCGACTTCTTTCATTGATAATGGTTCTCGTTCTAATGCCTTTGTTGGAGGATAAACACTCCTATGTGCACAACAAAAGCAAATGAACCCTCCTAGGATCCTGAAATTTTTCAGACCTAGGTTCTGTAATTTTTGAGTTTCTCTGAGTATATGCAGAGATTGAAAATGAAATTTTGCAAGCATAAACTAGACTTTAAGAGCTTTCAAATGAGAGTACAATCACTGCATTTGGATACTGGATGATGCCTCAACCAGCTGCAACAAAACAGATAACTTGATCTCTGCACAGAGCATGAGCTAACTAGACAGACACTATTCTGGACATTTCTTTGCACATATGCAGGCACTGAACCTAAGATTCATACCAGACAACGTAGAACTTATAAGCTTTCCAACAAGACAAAAATCATTGCAAATGGATTCTGGATGAAGGAGAAACAACAATTACAAGACGGGGGGGTCTGCCAAAAACATCTAGATAGATAGAGTGTGTAAAAGTGAAATTTCTGCAAAATATGCAGAGAACAGCTAGTAGGGGGTGTGCTTAAGCAAGGGGACAGCTTGAGCACGTATTTGCATGACTCTAAATCATAATACAACTCATTTAAGGTTTTAAAGACCACATACTAACCTCTTTGTCAAAAGTGAGGTCCAATCATATCAAGAGGTGAGCTAAATCTTCTCTAATCAACTTCTTTCCATTATGGGCATAATTGGATGCCTCCAACTCGTGGATATCAGCCTCCTTTGATTGTGGATGATGTGGAAGGTTCAATTTGGGGCATGTTCCCACACTCTTGAGCTTGAAAAACTTTCAACACTCCCCCTCAAGCTCAACTCTTTTCCTCCGTTGCTTCAGCCTATGTCCCTTATGTTGATAGCTTCCTTGAATCCTCCAAGCTTTGTACCTTCAAGAAACTTTGTCATCATGTCTGCAACCTGCATTTTAGTGTTCACATACCTTATATCTAGCTCTTTTGCCATCACCTTTTCTCTAACGAAGTGGTAATGAACCTCTATGTGCTTGCTCCTTGCATGAAACATGGGATTGTTAGCTAGATAGATGCTTGAAATGTTGTCTCCATAAAGAGTAAACTCCTCCACTTCCACTTCCAAGTCCTTAAGTAGCTTCTTAAGCCATAATAGCTCACATGTAGCCAATGCTAAACCTCTGTACTCAACCTCTGTGGATGAAAGAGCAACAGTGGGTTGCTTCTTTCATGAAACATAACCCGATGTACTCCTTCGATCATCCTTGCTACCTGCCCAATCAGCATCACTATATCCTTTGACACTTAGATCAGCATCATATGAGTAAAATAGACCTTGGTTGATGGTGTGCTTGATGTAACGAAGCACCTTTCTTGCTGCCATAAGATGATCATGAGTAGGTGCATGCAAAAATTGAGAGAGAACACCTACTACATATGCAAGATCAGGTCTAGTGAATGTAGCATAAATTAATGAACCAATTATGCTTCTATATAGTGTAATATCTTGTATAGCCTCTCCTTGACCTGCAACCAACTTTGTATTGGGCTCCATGGGCTGAGAAAGTGGCTTACAACCACTCATACCAAACTTTTATAGCACATCCAACAAGTATTTTCTTTGAATCAAGAAGATGCCATTGTGTGCATAGATTACCTCTATTCCCAAGAAGTACTTTAGTGTTCCAAGATCAGATATCTTGAACTCCTTCCCTAGCTTTGATTTGATATCTTTAATACCTGCAATATCACTTCCTGTAATGATCAAATCGTCCACATAGATGCATATGTATACCGTCTTGTCTCCTTGCTTCTTCATGTAAAGTGATGGATCTGCAACACTTTGTTTGTATCCACAACTTGATAAATAATCCACTAACCTTTGATTCCAGGCCCTTGGGGCTTGCTTTAGTCCATATAGTGCTTTCCTTAGCTTGCAAACATGATTTGGGTACCTCATACTAGCAAATCCTTGAGGTTGGCTCATGTAGACTACTTCTTCAAGCTCTCCATTGAGGAAAGCATTCTTCACATCCAACTGATATAAGCTCCATTTCCTTGATGTGGCCACTGCAATCAAAGTCCTAATTGTTGGCATCTTGGCTACGGGGCTGAAAGTTTCATCATAATCTATCCCGTAGCTTTGGGAGAAGCCTTTCGCCACCAACCTTGCTTTGTACCTAGCAATGGAACCATCTGAATTTCTTTTAATTTTGTAAACCCACTTATTACCTATCACCTTCATGCCTTCTTGAGCTGGTACCAAGCTCCAAGTATGGTTCTCATCAAGTGCTTTGAGCTCTTCCTTCATTGCCTCTTGCCATTCCTTGCAATCCTTAGCTTCTTCATAACTAGTTGGTTCTTTGTCCTTGATTACCTGAGTCATGTATGCATAATGCTTTGCAATGAAATTATCATATGTTAACCTTTGTACTGGATATCTTACTCTTGAAGGCCTTCTTTCACTTCCTTTAGGTGTGGTTGCCATCTTCTTTCTTTGTTTGGCCACTCCTGGAGTTTGAACTTCTTCTATCTCTTCATCTTCCAACATGCTCTCGTCCACATAGCTTCCTTCTTCAACTTAAATCTTCTCTTTGCCTTTGACTTTGCTTTCTTCAGAGCTGGTCTCTCTTTCCCTAAGCCTTCCACTCCATGGTGAGGGTGTCCTTGTGTTGCATGAGTTGCTTGGACCACTCAAATCCATGCTTTCTTGAACTCTATCATCATTCTTCAAATCTGTCTCACCTATGTCTTCAACCTGCAATGGACTTGTGCATGCATACCAAGGCTTTAACTCATCAAAGACAACATCCCTACTTACCTTCAGCTCCTTGGTGATGGGATTATAGCATTTATACCCCTTTTGTTCCATAGAATATCCCAAAAAAATACACCTTTCAGATTTGGCATCTAGCTTTGACCTCAACTCTTGAGGTACATGTACATAGCATATACAACCAAAGATTCTAAGATGTGAAATGCAAGGTTTTCTTCCACTCCATGCTTCCTCAGGGGTTAGATGATGTATACCTAATGTAGGACATCTATTCATGATGTATGTGGTTGTATATGTAGCCTCTCCCCAATAACAATGTGGCATATTCACTTCGTTGAGCATACACCTTGCTACCTCTGCTATGTGTCTATTCTTTCTCTCTGCTACCCCATTTTGTTGAGGGGTATACCTGCATGTAAATTGTCTTTTGATGCCATTGACCTGCAAAAATTCAGAAAATTCATGGGAGAAGTACTCTCCCCCTCCATCGGATCTCAAAGTTTTGATAAACTTGCCAGATTCCTTCTCCACCTGTGCTTTGAATTTCTTGAAGTAGTGGAACACATCTGATTTGTTTCTAATGCAATACAACCACACTTTACTTGAAAAGTCATCAATGAAGCTTACAAAATACCTATTTCCAGCAAGGGATGCTTCTCTTGTTGGACCCCAAACATCCGTGTGAATGAGGTCTAAAACATTTGCACTTAGATAGGTACTCTTCTTGAAGGGTAGCCTTGATTGTTCTCCTTGTTGGCAAGCTACACAAATTTCATGCAACATTTTAGATGTAAAATTTGGTAGGCCTCTTACCAAGCTCCTTGTTTGCATGTCCTTGAGCTTTTTTAGGTTGATGTGACCTATTCCTTTATGCCATAGACCCAAATCTGCTATCCTCTTGTCTCCATATGTGACATACATTGAATGGTGTGGCTGATTTATGTCCATTGTGAACATTCTCCCTTGCTATTTTCCTTTTGCTATGAGCTTGAAACCTGCCCTTGGATCCTCAACAAAACATCCTCTTTCATTGAACCTAACTTGATAGCCTTTTTCTACCATTTGGCCTACCGAAATCAAGTTTTTGGTAATAGTAGGGACATGTAATACCTTTGATAAGCACTTTGCTCTTTGATTTCCTTCCAAACTGATATCTCCCACATGTTGAATGATATGCTCTGAGTTATCACCTGTTTCCACATGCCCTTGATGCTTTGGGACCTGCAAATTACTAAAAAATTCCTTTCGACATGACATATGATTGCTACATCCACTGTCTACATACCATACATCTTCACTAGCTTGAGTTGTATCTTCACCATACCTCATGGCAAGTAAATAATCATTCCCTTGGCTGGATGATGTGTTTGTATAATTACCTTGCCCTCTATAATTGTTGTTGTTGCTTTGATTCCCTTGTCTTTGAGCTCTATGATAGCATTCATTTGCAAAGTGACCGGGCTTACCGCATACAAAGCATCCATTTGAAGTGGCTTGTCCTCTTCCACCAAATCTTGCACCTCTTCCTCTATTTGTGGCTCTTCCACCTCTTTGACCTGCATTTTCTTGTTTTCCTTGACCTGCTTGGTTGCTTTGATATCTTCCTCTTCCTCTTGAAGCACCTCGGTTGTGTCTTCCTCTTCCTCTACCTGCATACAACAATTGCCCTTGGCTATCCTTGGCGTTATGACCACCAAGGTTCATCTCCTCTGTCAACCATGAGAGTGATTAGTTGATCAAAATCAGGAAGAGAGTCCCTTACATACACTGAAGTTGTGAAAGCCCTCCATTTTTCATCATCCCTAAGTCCATTTAGGGTGTGGGCGACAAGATCGTCATCATCTAGGGCACAACCGATTGACCCTAGTGCATCTGCAAGCTCTTTAACCTTTAATATGTAATCATTAGCACCTTGAGAGGGGCTTTTCCTATTATTTAGCTCATTCTTGAGCTGAATTTTTCTGGCTTTTGTGGATGTTGAATACAATCTCTCCAAGCACTCCCACACCTTCTTCGATGTATCCAAATCTTGAATATGCCCTACCATAGAGTTGCTAATATGCTGAGATAAAATGAAAATGACCCTTTTCTCCCTTTCATCCCACTCTCTTACTGCTCTTCTCTGGTCATTGGTTGGATTTACCTCATCCATGTAGGGTTTTGGCTCTCCACCACTCACAAGTCCCCACAAACCTTTCCCCATCAAAAAATTGCTTATTCTAAATTGCCACGGTTAGTAGTTTCCTTTTTCGAGCTTCTCAATCTCAGCATTGAGATCAGCCATGGTGCCTCCTAACTCTTTTGAACCTCCCCTTTGATGCAATGAAGTTGAAAAGGATGTCTTTTACCTCAAAAAATAGAGCTACTCCTCTTGATGAAGCTTCGTCTTAGATTTGATGATGTATTTGCTTCCCCTTGTTGTTGACGTGGCTGTTCTTTGCTTCCTTCCTTCAAACTTTGATGAAGTCTTTACTTCACTTCAATAGCACCTTCTTCTCTCTTTGATACTCCACTTATAGCTCTGATACCACTGTTGGAGGATAAACACTCCTATGTGCACAACAAAAGCAAATGAACCCTCATAGGATCCTCATCTTTTTCAGACATAGGTTCTGTATTCTCTGAGTTTCCCTGAGTATATGCAGAGATTGAAAATGAAATTTTGCAAGCATAAACTAGACTTTAAAATATTTCAAATGAGAGTAAAATCACTCCATTTGGATACTGGATGATGCCTCAACCAGCTGCAACAAAAGAGATAACTTGATCTCTTCACAGAGTATGAGCTAACTAGAGAGACACTATTCTGGACATTTCTCTGCACATATGGAGGCACTGAACCTGATATTCATACCAGACAAACTAAAACTTATAAGCTTTCCAACAAGACAAAAATCATTGCAAATGGATTCCGGATGAAGGAGAAACGACAATTACAAGACCGGGGGGTCTACCAAAAACAACTAGATAGATAAAGTGTGTAAAAGTGAAATTCTTGCAAAATATGCAGAGAAGAGCTAGTAGGGGGTGTGCTTAAGCAAGCGGGCAGCTTGGGCACGTATTTCCATGACTCTAAGTCATAATACAACTCATTAGAGGTTTTAAATACCGCATACTAACCTCTTTAACCAATCAAAAGCATATACATGTCAAAATTGAGGTCCAATCACATCAAGAGGTGAGCTAAATCTTCTCTAATCAACTTCTTTCCATTATGGGCATAATTGGATGCCTCCAACTCGTGGAAATCAGCCTCCTTTGATTGTGGATGATGTGGAAGGTTCAATTTGGGGCATGTTCCCACACTCTTGAGCTTGAAAAACTTTCAACAGCCTCTACTTGTAAATCCTAGTAAAATAAAATTTCTAATTATGATTGCACAAATTGAGCATTGTCTTATGGCAAAATCATTTGTGATTCACATATGACATTCTTGCCATGTTTTACTTTTAAATATTTAAAACAAAACATTATTCTTAAATTATTGACATCATTTAATCCATATCATCGGCATCATGTGGTCCATGCTATTTATATATACAATTGAGTAATTCGAATGAATTCACATGATTGGCATCATTCAATCCAGATAATTCAATTGAATTCACATCTTTTAATTCACCAAATTGATTGAATCTACATCATTCAATCCACATCATTTAGATAATTTAAACCACATAATTCGAATGAACTATTATCATTCAATCCACATCATTCATGTCAATCAATCCACATAATTCAGATGAATCCACATCATTGAGATCATTTTATCCACATAGTTCGAGTAAATCCAAATCATTGAAATCATTTAATCCACATAATTCAAATGAATTCAAATTATTGACATTATTTGATCTGCATAATTCAAATGAATCCACATCATTCACATCATTTCATCCACATAATAGAAATTGAGGTAGATAGATATAAGTGTATAAACATATAGATAAATAGATAGATAGATATTGTGTCAAATAGATAAACATATGAGTTGATTGATATACTTATAGATAGATAGATGCATATTTTATAAAATTAAGTAAATATATAAATAGATAGAATGATGGATATGGATAGTAATATAGATAGATTGATTGATAGATACATAGATAAATATATAGATAACAAAGATAATCAAAATCGTTACATTTTAATTTACATCCATCATCATCACTTCAAGTAAAGGGCCTTCATAATTGATCCATATCCAAATCTATCATAATCACCTAATATTCAATTCCCATTATCACTTCATGCATCATAAAAGTATTTCAATCTAAAGTACGTATTATGTAACATTAAATAATTAATTGAATCTAACACAATGATAAAAAACGATGTTTGATTAGTAAACATGTTTCTTAAAAGAAACCATTTCAATATGCTCTTTATCCATCACTATTGGATATCTTGAAACCGTAGTAAACAAGGTTTGATAATACTTGAAGCAATTGATGCTTGTTTGATTTTTTGGATACATCATTATCGATTGTTAGTTCGAATTAAAACGTGAAGCTATAAAACCCATTTTTATCAATGGGGTAGCTATCTAAATCTATGTATCTCAAAAGTTGGAAATGAAGTATTGCAATTTTATATGTCGCTATGCATTTTGGTGCAATACACCAATATTATTCTACTCCACTTGTTTCTATTTGACATTTCAAGGTCTAGTAACGTTAGAAAACTCTTTCATCGATAAACGCATTGCTTTTCCAAAGTCAAATAATCTTATGTAGACACCATTATCTTCAAGATGCAACTATATGTTGCCTAAATGGAGATCATTATGTGATATATTATGAGTGTGCAAAAACGACTCTATCCATAGCAATCCATTGATTAACTTCGAAAGATTTATCTTCATGTAGCTATATTCCCTTGTCCACCCATGAGGATTCTGCTACATGGTAGGTTTAAAGACTTTTTCTTCATTTTTGCAAGCCACATGTATAAAATATCACCATATAATAATTGGACAATAAAGCATGGTATTTTAATATTGTCTCTACGTAATGCAAGTGGGCTGATTATTCTACTATGGTTAATAGGTAACATTGAGGCTTCATGTAGTACATAATTTGTCTTGCGTACATTACACCACCATATAGTTTCAATAATTTTCTTGCAAAAATCTTGTAAAAAAGCCTCATGTGGCTTATTCTGACATTATGGACCATGCCATACTAGCCTTACATCATGAGGGATGCATCTTTGAAATGAACAAATGAATATGGGAGCAAACATAGGTTGTTGGCTATTTGAAATGCCATATTCATATGGATCTACTTCCACTACTACAGCTCATATCTCTAACTCTTGAATAGTACATGATATGCTCTCTTTCCTCTCTCAAGGTAATGATTCATAGTGGTGTTTTATTTAAAAAATTGATTTCTCAAAATATACAAGTTAGAATTTTTTTTGAGAGTCGAACATGTATACTTATGATGACTAAAAAACATAAAAACCAATCATATGAATACAAATCATAAGCATGTCAGAGACACATATGCAAATCATAATATATGAATGACTCACAATAAATATAAAAATAAAATAGAAAACACATAAGAAAATGAATACATGAATCATATGGTGAGGAAGGTAGCTCTATGAATGCTATAATACTAGTAAAGATCTATCTCATTGCTAGGAGGCTCATGTGCAATGAGATTTTTTTTTTAATGAGAGTATATATATATATATATATATATATATATATATATATATATATATATATATATATATATATATATATATATATATATATATATTTATTTATTATTTTTTTTTTTTTGAAAATTATTTTTGATTGAAACTGCTTTTGATCAAAAGCATTTTAAGTGAAAGCACTTTTGATCAAAAAGCTTTTTGATCGAAAACTATTTTCTATCTGATTTTGTATTCGGGATTTTTGGGAAGTCCTCAAATAAACCAAACATATTCGATATTGTTCTACTGTTCTATCTTTTAAATGAAACATAAAATGATATGATTATTTTGAAAAATCCACTTGGCCATGTACACATGTAAATATTTTCGTAGGGAGCAATGAATTTTGTGGCTCATATGATGAATGCCATGAAGCTCATGTTACATTACTTAATATTAAGTGACTATGCCTTATTGAAAACATTTCAATAAACAATTATGAGGAAAGAATGAAATATGAATCTTAAGACGTTTTTGGATGTAGGAAATCTAAAGAAGGTAAAGGACTTCTTTAATAGTCATGGAATTTGACTCTCATTGATATTGCCTACAACCCTGAACCTAATGGTAAGATTGAACAAGGTTATCCTTCAATTGCGAAGGCAATCTAAAAGGCTTGAAATGGACACATAAAGTAATGGTCAAGACATCTTCCATTTGCATGATGGGTGGATATGATGACATATATTAGAACTAGAGGTTTCACACCTATAGAAATAATGCACTATCAAAAACAAGTATTTCCTATCCATACTCAAATATTGTCTTGTAGAAAATTACACTAAAATAACTATCTAATAAGAGATAACCTATTATCTTTGAGAATGAAGCTTCTAGAAGAGTCTATACAAGTTAATTTAAAAGATTCTATACAGAAGGTGAAGGATTCATATCTAGAGAAGAAGTATATTTTGGTAGTGATATGGTGAACACACTTAAGAAAGTCGAGGATATTTTTCTCCCACTTTATTAGTTTCTTCCCCTGCTCGAATATGTTCCTATAACCCTAATGGGTTACTTATCACTCTCCCTAACTCTCTCTGGGATTTCATTGATGAGATTGTAGATTTCAATTAGCAACGAGGGGTCGCATGTTTTTTTGTACTTCAAGCTTCTTCTTCTTCTTCTTATTATTATTATTATTATTATTATTATTATTATTATAATAATAATAATCATTATTATTATTATTATTCTTCTTCTTCTTCTTCTTCTTCTTCCTTGTGTTGTTAGTGTGCTTCTATAGACCTCAACCTCAAGTAGTTGGTACAAGAGCAAGTTGTCAATTAATCTACGAGATCCTCAATAGTCCATTTTGCTACATGTTTAACAAAGGTCAAGAAGGTGGATGTACTCAACTTTTTAAGATATTGTCATTTTTTTGCATCAAGGTATTAAGTAAGTAGCCATGGAGGAAAACAATGATGTACTCCATATGTTGGATGTTGAGGATAGGTTGGATGGTAATAAATACCTTTTGTGGGCATATATGATGTATCATGTATTGGTAGAGAAAGGACTATAAGATATTGCCTAAGGGGTTGAAAAGCATCCTACTACACCTGCAATTATAGTTATTGAAGGTAATGGAAATGACATTGATGATGATGATAAATTTCTATTTGTATGTGGTTCGTGCTACACCTACTTGATAGAATTTTCGTTAGGATGGCAAAAATGATCACGCACATGCATTGATAACTTTTTATGTAAAACATGCCAGTATTCCTCACATTTGCTCTTGCAAAATTGCAAAGGGTTCTTAGGATAAACTTACTACTTTATACGATGCAAGAATTGAAGCTCTTATTTCCAACGTCCAAAAAAGTTTGGAGAGTGAGCATATGAAGAAGGATATTCTATGGACAATTTATTGATAGAGATCATGGATTTGAATGAGCAATTGATTTCTGCTAATGAGCTCTTGCCAGGTAGTTCGGATGCATACTCTTCTTAAGATTCTTCCAAATTCATATCATAGTTTTTGCTCTACTCTTTGGTTGATGATGAAAGAGAATACAAATTCCTGAGCATCTGAGGATATAGTCTCTCTTTTGTTGTAGAAAGATGAATGTAGGTAGAAGTTGTCCATTATGCATGTTGGAGATGGTGCTTTACTAGGTTTTTAGAAGGGAAAGATAAGTGGAGCTTATCTACTGGTAAGAAGAAAAATATTAGAACGCTACAGAGATTAAGAAGGAAGACAAAGATAAGAAGAAAATATAAAATCAAAAACAATTTTGCAAATACTCTAAGGGGAAAAATCATGTCATAAAGAGTTTTTCAAAACTAGCTACAAAAGAGGAAAAGAAGAAAGAGACTAGAATGGTTGTTGTAGAGACCTCTATGCCTAGAAGAAATTCTACTAATCTTATTTAGAATAAAGAATGGGCATTTACTATTGTATGAAGCTATGAACAATCATGTTTTGAGGAGTGTATGTCTATAGTAGACTCAAATCTTTTGTTATGTGATAGTGTGGCAACCAAACATAGTACGTGAAAGTTTTGTTTCTTTAGTTCAGTTGAGCCTTCCCCTATAGGGAATACTATCACATGTGGTAACAACTCCTTTTATCCTATAATGGCAGTTGGTAACATCATTCTCAGTACTATTGATGGTAGTTCTTTCACATTGTCAAATGTTGTTTATATACCAAGGATCAGTAAAAGTCTATTGTTAGTTTTAGCATTACTCAAGATTGGCTTGGTTGTCAAAGTGGATGATAGAGGTACAACTCATGATCATTCAAATGGGAATGCTATTATTACTTCTAGCATTTTATGTCATGGGTCATGTAATCTCATATACAATGCCAAATCTATGAATAATTTAACATGTTTAGGTCAATATTTCTAGGTTATGTTAGATGCAAAGCTGTGGCATACATGCTTTGCTCATCTCAAATTTGCTAGTTTGGTATGCTTATAATTTGAAGTGGTTTCCTCTCAACCCAAACTTGAGGCACCTTGGAACAATTTCTATGAAGGGTGTATTTTGTGCAAAATGTAGCATTCATCATTTACAAAAGATGGTTTCCCATAGATTTCACCTTGCCCATACTGATTTGTGGTCCTATGCAATCATATTGTTTTGGGAGTTACCTTTACTTTGTGATTTTATTGATGTTTTCTCTAGGCATCCATGGGCTTATCAATTTGAATAAAAGTTTGAAGTTTTTATCTACTTCAAACAGTTTCAAGTTATGGATGAAAATCTATCAGCAAGTAAGTTGGGCACCCATAGTTTTGATCGACTCAGGAAATACATGTCTTCTGATTTTAATGCATTTTTGGATCAGAGTGGGATAGAAAATCAATATAGAGTGTTGTATACACTGTAAAAAAAGATGTTTATGAAACAATAGATAAGTCTTTCATGGAAATGGCGAGATGTATGGTCAAAACTTAGGCTTTATCACGTAGATTAATGCTTGAGGATGTTATGCGTGCAATATATGTACTTAATAGATGTCCCACCAAAGCACTACAATTAACCACTCCATATGCGTTAGTGCCTCAACAAAAAACATATGAAATTGTATGATAAAGCAATGAAATTTACTTATTTTGTTGGTATATTTAGGTAGTGATGTTTGTGAGGTCTTTAGGAGGTCTTTTCCCACCGACTTGTATATATGCCTATAGCCCTAATGGGTTACTTATCTTTATCCATCCTAGTGGTAATACATTGAGTATTCTGTGTTGTGCTCCAAGATTCTTCTTCTTCCTTGTGTTGCTCCCGTGCTTCTATAGATGTCTAACTCCAACAATTGCTATTAGAGCAAGTCGCCACTTCATCTAGAGCATCGTCATCACCTCTCTAGTCATAGTCTCAGAATTGCATGAAATCTAGTGAGCAAACAGAGGGTGATTAGGAGATCAAAACAGCTTTCCTTTATGGTGCCAAAATCATGATCCGAGGTCATCTCGGCCCCTAAGCGCACTATTGTAGAGCTTCTGCAAGATATTTCATCTCTTTTTGTGCCAAAAATGCATACAGGTTTTTGTTCTTTAGTATAAGAGTCTCAAAGTCTACTAGAGGATTCACAGAATTCATCAAGGTAGGTTTTTTCAACTTTTTAAGATATAATCATTTTTCTGCATCAAGGTATTTTAGTAAGTGGCTATGGCAAAAAATAGTTATTTATTTTGTATGTTGGATGTTGAGGATAAGTTGGACGGTATCAATTACCCATTGTGCGATTATATGATGAAACATATATTGGTTGCAAATGGACTTTGGAAACTTGTGGGGGATCTTGAAAATTGTCCTATTACACATACAAATACAAGTATTGAAGCTGATGGAGATGGCATTCAAGATGCTGATATTCTTCAAATTCCTATTCGTGCTACATTTCCTATTGCTCACACGCATATATATATATATATATATATATATATATATATATATATATATATATATATATATATATATATATATATATATATATATTATAGATCCATATTAGAAAATGCTTGAATGTAGACATCTCTTTTCATTATATATATATACACACACACACACACACACACATATATATATATATATATATATATATATATATATATATATATATATATATATATATATATATATATATATATATATATATATATATATATATATGTGTGTGTGTGTGTGTGTGTGTGTGTGTGTTTGTGTATGTCTATGTAACACCATAACAACGGGTTTTACCGATGGGAGAGGCTCATGATTATCAAATGAATAAAAGCTCTATACAGATTTAAAGCGAACTAACTTCCTTAAAAAAATAAGAATCGTAATACCAAAACAAGGGATGTTTTCAGAACGTTATTACTAGCATGCCATTCTTTTCTATTATAGCTATTATTATTATTATTATTATTATTATAATTTGAAAATTCCATACAATACAAATTGAGAAGTTTTCTGCCTTTTAAAGGGCAACAAGTGATCCTTGGGTCGGTAAGGTTTGAATCAATTGTTTTAAGATAATGGAAAAAGCATGTAACAATAAAAAGAACTATAGATCTCACAAAGTGTCCATCTTTTTGAATATGCCTATTTCAAGTTACGTGTACATGACATACTGGAATGGTTTTAGGATATTGGCAGTTGGATCATCACAACTACTCACCACATAAGATTCTATGATAAGAATATGTTGTTGATTGTAATAAACGAAATAATTTTCACCAATGCATCTCCTTCAATACTATTTTTTAATTGATAAGAATGAACCACATAAATTTTTAACAAATTTACATTAAATTCTCTTATATGTACTTTAACGAATTGATCGAAATGGATCATAAAAGCAAGTCAACATTTTTACACATCTTTAAGATGTACTGAGGTAATAAGTTTTCCAACGTTATAAAATTGCACAGAGCACTCACGTGGATAGGAAGTAAGAGAAAATGAAGTTTCAAAAAAATATTGGAGAAAGAGTTGATGATTGGCTCATAATTACCTTACATTATTTCTTTAGAAGAGCATAGTACAACACCATAAGTTCTCTACTTATACAAAATATAGATGACATGCTATATTGGTGCTACAATTCGCAAAGGACATGTTATTTTCTTGCTGCACACACAACAAGAGTATCATGACATAAGATCATTACATCATTGTGGAGACCTCAAGATTCTCTCAAAGTTGTAGGCGTTCCATAAAGATTCCATTGACCAATACTAGGAAATGCTTGCATTTCAGCCTCTCTTTGCATTGTCTATGTATGTGTGTATGTAAATATGTGTACGTATGTATATGTATGTTAGTTTAAATGAGATAGAGATGTACCACAAAAAAGACCACAAAAAAGTGGTTTCTTAAAAGGCTATCATTGGTATAGAAATATTTATATTATTAGTATGCATACAAATATTTGCACAGGCCTTTACATTTTTTATGTGATATCTTTAAAAATTCATAGAACCTTGAAGTTCTTGATCGTGCATAAACATGTTGTCTAAGATAACGTTGTGTGGAGAATTCCCTAGATGTTGAGACTCCCTATTCATTTTCATGACACCAAATGATGCTTAAGGTGACTTGCTTGGAGTCCCATTGATCATTATGATAACAAGATATTCACATTGCAATATAGATTACTCTAGATGTCATGAAGGTTCCATGTTTTCTAATATGTCTGTTTGATAGGGGAATTACTTTAGTGTTGAAAATCAAGCTCCAACTGTAGGAGCATATGCAACCCTTGAATGGATGACACTTGAAGCATTGTAAGATAAAGATCCACACAAGCATACATATGATTGAAGTTTGAATCTGAATCCTCCTCATACTTCTCAAACCAATCATCAATAACAATTAGGTTTGATAAAGCGTGTATCATAGGGAAAGAGCTCCCTATGAATTACAAAATCTTTTTGCACACCTTGTACTTTGAATTCAAATGATCCTCCCTATGTTATCACTTTTGGGATTTGTATAAACTAGAAGAGCCCTTGATAAGCAAGCCCTCTTCTTGTTTGAGGATTTGCTTCATATTTTGAGTAGCGATATCTCACATCGATTTCTATGTGTAGGAGCTAGGTAGCTCTAGGTGCTAACGAGAGTTTCTTGATCATTTTGTATCCATTTTTTGTAATCTTTGGTCCATTAGAAATCCATTAGTATAGTTGAAATTTTTAGTTGAGGCTTAATTATAAAATAGATATATTCTTAGAGAAGTCATTTGTAAAGTGAACAATGATCTCTATGTGCATGCCTAGTGAGCACAATAAGTAGTCCAGAGCAATTATCTGAGCTATCATTCACTTGAGCTAGTTCGTATAGATGTTTGGGGCCCAATAATAGACAAATTAGTTGGAGGTAACCGACGCTTTGTAACTCTCATTCTTCATTGTACAATGATGACTTGGCTTTACTTTATGAAGCATAAGCTAGATGTCGGCTACTTTAGACAAGGAATGTGATAATTATATCAATTGTTTCAGTTTTGATGGAGGGAGAGAATACTTCTCCTATGATTTCTTTGATTGCTTGGAGATAAATGGCATCCAACTGCTACTCACATACACATAGACACCAACACAAAATGGTGTAGCGAAAAGAAAGAATAGGTACATTATAGAGTTTTCTAGGGGTATGGTGAGGGAAATGGGGATGCCTAATTGCTATCGGATTGATGTCGCAACCACTCCAATATACATCATGAAAAAATCACTCACATAAGGTATACATGAGACAACATTGTATGAATCTTGGTATAATATTAAAAGACTATAGTCACACTTGAGAGTGTTGGGATGTACCTGATAAGTCATAATTCCAAGTGATGTAAGGATCAAATGAATGATAGATATGAAAGAGGTGCATTTATAGGGTATGCAAGTCAACAAGAGGCGTATAGATGCTATAACCCCACAACAAAGGAGCTAAACCTATCAAGGGATGTTGGATTTAATGAACCTTTACCTTGTCTCTCATAGCAAGGTATCCACCAACAACGAATGAGATAGGGTGAAGAAAAATGCAGTGGGTAGTGCGTATCTGAAGATTGAATACTATCTTCACCACAACTTCAATCAAGATCTTTGAGACGTTAGAGAGAGAGAGAGAAAGCTAGAAATTTGGCTTTTTGTTGGATAGAGAAGAAAACTTATGGTGACTCCATCAATGATTTTGTCCATTCTTTATTCTATCCACTAAAAAGGTTTTTACTATAATTTTATGTCTCCACGACCACTCTCAGGTTTTATCTCTTATCATTGTTTAGGTGGATGATCTTATTAGATCCACACTCTCAACACTAAAGGTGCGTCACCTACAAACACTCCAATAAAAAGTCTTAGGTGAGTACATAGAAAACTCATGTGGCCCATGTAATTCACAAATGGATGTGACATTCTTATTATTGCAATACACACTATAATTGAAAAGGAAAAAATGTATTGCATCCACCTTGTACTAAAGCAATGCCACCATATGTCTTTCTTTGTTTTTGCATGCCAAGAACTTTAATTCCTCTTGTTATAAAAGGACACCTTGTATTTTCTAACGGTATCCACCATTATATTTGGCACTCTACAAAGGATTAATTTGTAATTTTCCAAGGGCTAGACCCTCATTTTTCCCTCCATTTGGCATGAAGTTCCCCACAATTAGTAATTCAAGCAATAGAAGAAATTTGGGTGAGCATGCATTGGGAGGCTATTCTAAGCCTAGAAGCATATATCTTAATATATATTGGGCCATTTTAAGCCCTTAAGAGTGTCAATATGTCTAAAGGGATACTTTTAGCCCCCCCTTATCCCATCTCAATTTTTTGTGATGAATCCAGAAACAAGAGCTCACAAAAGCATAAATAGAATAAAGAGAGACAACAGACTAGACACTAGATTGTATACAATCTCCACCCATATACTCTGATGGATAGGTCCATTAGAGCATGTGTATTTATAGGTATTTCTCATTACGTCCTCAATAGAAGATACATGAGGGTAGTGCTTCAAAAAGTGTGTGTTTACAAAAATCTACTTTGTTTACAAAATCATCCCTTTGTAAGTGATCACTTCATACATGTTCACACCCTCATGAGTCTTCATCTGTTAAATCAAAACAAAAATCACATTAAAAACATGAAGACATTAAAATCAATATAACATTCCATTATTCCATAAAGTAAAGCATGCCTCCTAGTCGACAAGCAACTAACCTTAGTTGATAAGAATAAAATAGACATGGTTGGCCAATCACATGTCCCATCACTGAACAATCATAAGCATGTTTCATGTAAAAGCACATGCGTGGAATCGAAAAATTGGAATTTATTGTTTATGTGAATGATATGCAAAAATCAAATGATAATAATGTAGAGTTAGTGATGTCCTATGAGTCCATTGAGATTCTTCAAGTGAATGCTTTTTATATTTAACTAAATATTTATGATATTGCTTACCACTATGTGTAGTAGCAACATTATAATCAAGTACTTTCTTTGGAATTAAAATTTTAGCATCCTCTTCAAATAAAGAAGGATCATCTAAAATAAAAGTGAGTGGTAAAGTTCCTTTAAAGGATTTCACTAAAATAATATGAAAAGAATTATGTATATTCAAATGAGAAGGCATTTCTAATCTAAAAGCATTCTCATTAATTATTTGAATAATACAGAAAGGTCCATAATAATGTGGTGCAAGTTTAACTTTAGGATGTTATGAAATAATTTTCAAATGTCTTTTAATTATTGGTAATCATAACCAGTCATTTTCATTGAATTGTTTAGCTACTCCTTTCTTATCAACATTATGCATGTAATGCTCTTGAATCTTCTTAATGTGCTCATGAACCTCATGAAATGTAGAAATATGATCATGTGCAAAAGAATCAGTTTGAGTGATAGATATAGGAGTGGGAAGCTTTTGTACCATACACAATTTCATAAAATGCACATCTAGTAGTGGTATGTGTTGTGTTATTATATGCAAATTGTAGTAAAGGAAGTCTCTCATCCCAATTAATTGGATTATCTAAACAATAACAACATAATACATCTAAAATAGTACTAATCATAGATTCACTTTGCCCATTACTTTTAGGATGAAATGCAGAGGTAAACTCTATTTTAGAACCTAAATTTTGAAAGTATGCAACCTGAAAGTGATTACAAAAAGGAACATCCTGATCTAAAAGAAAAACTTTTGGAAAACCATGATGCAAAAAAATACATTTAATACACAACTTAGTAGCTTGAGGTGTAGAAAGAGTCTTTTTAAAAGGACTGAAATATTCTTGTTTACTAAACCTACCAACAATTTTCCAAATCATATCATTATGAGATGAACTTGTAGGAAGAGCAATAATAAAATCCTGTCGATTTGGTATGGGAAGTAGCTTTAGTAATCCAAATGCTTTATTATGATGTCATTTCACATGTTGACATAGAATGCAATGGGAAACATATTGTGGAATATCCTTTTCCATATTTCGACAAAAGAAAGATTCTTTACACATAGAAATAGTACTTTGTATGCCCCTATGAACCATATATGGTGGTTCATGCATCTCTTTCATAAAACATTCTTTGAAACAATGCGTGATGCATGACTTGTGGGGGAAATACAAGGATACATTATGAAAAGTATAGTGATCCTCGCTAAATGTTGTAGAGTTAATAAAACCATTCCATGTTTGTAAAAAATACAAATCAGATGCATCAGTGGGAATCATGTCATGAAATGAATGAATATGAACACCAAAATTATTATTGACTGATACAATGTTTTTTTGTGGGGATGGGAAATGACTAAGGGAATTAGCTACAACATTAGCTTTTCGGGTTGATATTGAGTCATAGGCTAAAATGTTTATAAGAATGAAGCCCATTTAATGTGTTTGTTAGAAATCAATGGTTGATTTAATAAATTCTTAATATCTTGTTGGCGTTGTCGCAAAAGTTTTCAACCTTCCTGTTGACGACCAGGAAAATTAAATCTAATCTCATTATTACAATGTTTTTGCTTGGAACTAATCTCTTGTTAAGTATTTGCAGGATCAAATGGATGAAGAAAACATAAGTTTATATTATGGTTTACCCTAAAGTGCTCGTATAATATATGTTTAGATCAATGAGGTATTGAATTATGGGTTTATGACCCTAGGTTTAAGTTTATTTATGTGCATTTAAGTTAGGAGCATTATTTCCTAGTTAATGATAGGGTTTAATTAGGTTTTTAATTAATTTCCAAAGGGTTTCAATGGATTTTTGCTGGGTTTCAAGCAAGTTTTCTAGGTTTTTTAGAATATTTAAAGGGTTAGAATAGCTCTTACTTAAATATATTAATCTATAAATTAAATATTTATATATTAAAAATTAAACTATGATATAATTAATTACTTTAATCATGTGTGTGCATTTAAATACTAAGGTTCTAATTAATTAAAACCTTAAATTAAGTTTAATTTAAATGATTTATTATAGAAAAATAGGATAATTAAATTAAAAATGATACATTAAATGGATAAATATTTAGTGGTGTGTGAGAGAGTTAGATTAAAGAATGGTTTATATATGATGTGGAATTAAAGTGGTTTAAGGAGTGGTCTGAAAGGATGATGCACTTAAAGTGGATAAAGTTGGTTGACAGAAAGGAATAGGGAGAATTAGAGTAAGTGAAAAGAATGGACTAAGTGAGTTATGTGGGAAACGTCAATTCAGAGTGTGGTGGTTAAATGTGGGTTAAAGAATGGATGAGAAAATAAAGCAAATCCAAAAGAGTGGTAAAACTCATGACTTCTCTGAGTATATATATGTGTATGTGCAATGAGTTTTCCCTAATGTTTTTTTTTTCAGGTAGTCATTTCTTCTACTTTCATCTCCTCCCAGTGGTCCTGAACACGTAAAAAAGTGAATCATTGTTTTGTTTCATCCCTTTTAAGACTCTGCGTAGCTAGGGAGAGATTATCTTCTTCATCTTCTATCGACTTGCGCAAAGAAATAGGAAGGGAGAGTTCATGGTCGTGAGCGAGGAGCTGGCGACTGAGGTTCAAAATGTTAGTGAGAGAAGATGTTTTTTTTCTCTTGAGTAGTGTGCATAGAATAAGGTTAGATGTTGACAGGTCCTGACGACAGCTATTCCGCTCTGCCAAGCTATTAATCTCTAGCAGCGGTGGTCTGAAAGGTCGAAAGTAGAGAAAGAGTGGCCTGTAGTGCATATGCGAGAGAGAAAGTAGAGAGAGTAGA
Source organism: Ceratopteris richardii (assembly GCA_020310875.1). Lineage (NCBI taxonomy): Eukaryota > Viridiplantae > Streptophyta > Polypodiopsida > Polypodiales > Pteridaceae > Ceratopteris > Ceratopteris richardii. The sequence goes on along the minus strand of CM035437.1, from coordinate 118,548,711 downwards.
TGTTCTTTCCTCTAGCGGAGGCCTGGTAGATGGGCATCATAGAGGTAGGAGAGAGAGGGAGTTAATTAAAACAAAAGAAAAGAGTTCATCTCTTCCCTCCCAACAGTCCACGTGCGACAGCGCATAGAGAGAGAGCAAAATATGTACTTGGCGGCTGTAGTGCACGCACTTAGAGACATAAGGCTTTGGGAAGCTGACGGCGACTTGTGGACAAGCTGGCAGTCGTTGACTTAGAGAGAGGCCTCCTGGCAATGTCTGAAGCATACCTACGAGAGAGAAACTAATGAGAGTGAAATTAAGTCACCCCCCCTAGTTCTGTTGACAGGCGGCTGACTACTGATGACACACACAGTACGTGGCAGCGTTGTACCATGCCGACGACGTAGAGAGAGAGATAGAGAGAGAGAAAGAGAGAGATAGAGAGAGAGGGAAAGAGAGAGAGAGAGAGATCCTTATGTAAATATATCAATCCCACCTCATATAGATGGATTCATGAGTGCTTCAGATTAGCTTGTATTAGCTTTAGAATTTGTGTGCATTCATTTGCATGATTAATATGGTTGCTTACATCTACCCATTCATGTGTCTTATCTATTTGAACATAAGAACACCGATCTATGTGAATTGATTTATGTGAGATAGAGTATTTGCATGTGTTTCTCCATGCCTCTTTGTATGCATGAAATAGAGACATATATGTATAGGAATTAGATCCATGAGTGTTAATGAGCATGATGTATGTGTGGTATGAGTTAATGCATGAGTATGAAAATGTTATATGTATATGTCTTGTAAGTTTATGATTTCTTGTAATATAACTTATACCCTAACGTTTTTTTCTCAGACATTAAAAGCAAAAGAATCGAAGAGCATCGTGACAAAAGTGAAGATTTCATCAATTCAAATATCCAACAATCTGATATAAATCCATAGAAATTAACCTTGATTAAGCTTTTGTATAGGATTCACTAGTTGTTAGCAATCTTTTAGAGAATTTAAATCATTGATTTATAGCATTGTAATCATCCATTATTGTCATTAGCATTAATTCAATTTCAATTTGCATTATCTTTCTTGTCCATGTCATTTGAAAATCCAATTAAATCTAAAAATAATGCACCTTTAGAAGTAGAAGTCGAAGTAGAAGTAGTTAAGGATATTATTACACATGAATCCTTAATATCAGTATATCACGATTATTGTCTTAATAGATTTATAGCATTATTTTCAATTACATCTAATGACCCTCAAGATAACATAGATTCATTTCCACCACCCTTAATTAGGTGTACACATCCTAATCATTTAGAAATCCAAGAAGACAAAATTATAAAAGAAAAATTAACTGAGGAAACTTTGATATTACCTATACCTCAAGAAGCTATTGATAGATATAGAGTAGCCCAGCCTTACGGTTCTTAGAAGTTTAAAGTGTTACAATTACCTACTAGACATTTCGTAGATTTTTTAGTAAATTAAAACTTCAGTTACCTTAGATGAAAGAAAAATATACCTAAAACACCTACAATTGTCTCAAACACCCTGCGTGTGCCAAGGGATTTAGTGGCTGACTGATCCACCAGCCATATGTCCGCAACTTCTCGACAATTTGGTGAACCCGACGTGAAGGTTCGGGGTGACACCTTAGGTATAAAGGTATATTTACTTTTTGTTTTGCATATGCATATATAGGCAATTTGGCGATTGAAGGAGAAGTGTCGACATCCTTGGAAGCTGCAGTTGACTTTTCCTCGTCACGTCACCTTTATCCATCAACTTTTGTGAAAGCAATGATTACACATGCATATAAAGACTTTGCACTAAGCACATTCACAAAGAGCCTCTTCATCAAGGTTGATCAGGTATATTTTCTTTATTTCTGTTGCACAATAGTAGGAAAATTTTATTTATTGCGAAATAGTAGGAAAGTTTTCTTTATTTCAATTTACAAAGTAGTAGGGAAAGTTTCTTTATTACAAAATCGTAAGAATTTTTTTTTTAGGAAACGTTTCTTTGCAAAGCAATAGGAAACTTTTCTTTAGTTTTGTTGGCAAAGGAGTAGGAATATTTCTTTATTTCTGTTTGTAAAGTTTCTTTTACCACGGTGTCGCATCAAGATCAACACATAAACGTACTATTATGAGAAATATATACTTATATTTCATATCTTTCAGTAAAGTTAGACTTATCTAATATGGCTGACCATTTTGAAGAGCAACGTATTTGGAAGATCATAGATGCAATTAAAACGGATAGGGGCAATTTAATGGGACAAATGCAACAACTTATCTTAAATATTATGAACAATTGACAGAACAATATGGGTTACCTGAAGACAATAAAAAAGACACATTTATACGAATTGCTCATGGTTTTACTAGAGAGAGAATCCAATTGAGAGTAGTTCAACCAAACATGACTTGGGCGGATTTTAAGACTCGGCTTCTTACTGAATTTTTGCATGAAGATTACAGTAAGAATAATAGAGCCACATTCATGCGATGGGTAGGAACAACGAAATTAGACCAACATATTACTCAGGGATTAACTGAGTTTGATACAAAATTTAACCAAATGCCTCAAGCAAACCGAATGGCTCTTGAACTGGATAAATTACGAAATTTCCTAAACATGCTAGATCCTTCTCTTAGACGTGAGCTTGAACCGATGCTTGAGCATGGAGCGACTGCAAGTGGGCTTACTGGAAACTGGGATAACGTTCGAGCAACTGTCCGTAGGTTAGCCCAAAGATAGGAGCGAAATCAAATGCAAACTCCAAGAATATATGAAAGAGATGCGCTAGGAAAGATAGATTATGATCCCACTTCTCATAACCCTAGAAAGGATGACTCACAAATTACAATGTTAAAAACATCAGTAGAATCACTTGTCAAACATGTAGAGACTTTGGCGACTAACATAGCTACTATAAAGAGTATGCAAGAGCTTAAATTGAGAGATCAGGAGAAACGAAAAGAATTAGAACAAAATCCTAGGAATCAGATGCCAGCTAGAAGACCATTTAACCAAGCATGCAGATGTCTCTGGTGTGATGATTTAGAGCATCCACACTGGA